>APFE030900614.1:155629-167447 GCA_000404065.3 Pinus taeda | reverse complement strand
ACCTAATCCTCAGTGATTGGGGGAATTGAATGTGAACAGTCATCGAGAAGATGAACTGAACAATCACATTCATGTATATAATAGATAGCTGGCTAAATGAATAAACGTATCAATTTTTTTGGAGTTACTCCTGGCCTGACAGGATTGTTGTGGATTGGTATTCAGGAAGGACGAAACGCAGTGCAAGTTCACGGGTAGCCACCCTAGTCCTTCTTGATCGTTGGCCCTCGCAATTCCCCCCTTTTTGTGAAGGCAATGGGTTGAGGAAGCTTGTTCTCTATTTGAGCCTCCCCTTGTGAGCCGGTAGACACATTTGATATCTCTCTTTCTTTCATGTTGTTTTCTTCCTTTCAGCCCCCTAACTTTACGGAGAAAAGGTGGGATTTTTGTGGATTGGTGTTGGGGAAGGACGAAACACAGTGCGAGTTCCTAGGGTGGCCACACTAGTCCTTCTTGATTGTCGTCCCCTGTAGTTCCCCCCTTTTTACGTAGGCACGGGGTTGCAGAAGCTTGTTCTCTGTTTGAAGCCTCCCCTTGTGAGTCGGTAACCACGGCTGATGTCCCTTTTTTTATGTTGTTTTCTTCCTTCTGGCCCCTAGCTTTACGGAGAAAAGGTGGCATTGTTGTGGATTGGTGTTTGGGAAGGACGAAATGCAGTGTGAGCTCCCAGGGTGGCCACCCTAGTCCTCCTCGATCATCGTCCCCTTCAATTCCCCCCATTTTTTGCGAAGCCATGGGGCTTGGGAGGCTTGTGCTTTGTTTGAGCCCTCCCCTTGTGAGCCGGTAGCCACGTTTGATCTTTATTTCTTTCACTTTTTTTTCTTCCCTTCTTCCTTTCGAACCCTAGCTTTACGGAGAAAAGGGGGAATTGTTGTGGACTGGGGTTCGGGAAGGACTAAAAGCAGTGCGAGCTCAAGGGGTGGCCACCCTAGTCCTTCTCGATTTTTGCTCCATGCACTTCCCCCCATTTTGCGAGGGCGTGGGGCTTGGGGAGATTGTTCTTTATTCGAGCCTTCTCCTTTGAGGGGGGTAGGCACCTTTGTTTCTCTTTCTCTCATGTGTTTTCCCTCCCTTTGGCCCTTGTCCTTGCATTTGTTGTGGGGGGTGCCCCTATTCAGTGTTGTGGCTGATTTTTCGGTAATACGTGGAAACGACTCTCGGCAACGAATATCTCAGCTCTTGTTACGATGAAGAACGTAGCGAAATGTGATACTTAGTGTGAATTACAGAATCCCATGAATCATCGAATTTTTGAACGCAATTTGGACCTGAGGCCTCGGTCGAGGGCACGTCTGTCTAGGCGTCACATCCCATTAAAACGTGATCCCTGCAATATGCTAGGGAGCAGCGGAGCTGGTCATCCATGCCCAACACGGTGTGGTTGGCTGAAATACCTCAAGCGATGTTTCGTGGCATGCGTCGGTGAGCGGTGATCTTGTCCCCTTGGATGGGCAGTGAGCATTAGCTGATGCGGGCTTTGTGTGGCATCGCTCAAACTTGCTTTTCTCTCTCTTGCCCTCCCATCAAGTAGGGCGGATTTAGCTCCAACTTTGCGACCTCAACTCAGGCGAGAACACCCGCTGAGTTTAAGCATATAATTAAGCGGAGGAAAAGAAACTTACAAGGATTCCCCTAGTAGCGGCGAGTGAACCGGGAAGAGCCCAGCATGAAAATCGAGCGGCAACATCGCCTGAATTGTAGTCTGTAGAAGTGTCCTCAGCGGCAGACCTGAGCCAAGTCCTTGTGAAGGGGGTGCCTGAGAGGGTGACAGCCCCATCGCCCCGGGACCCTGCCGCATAACGAGGCGTTGTCGGCGAGTTGGGTTGTTTGGGAATGCAGCCCTAATTGGGTGGTAAATTCCGCCCAAGGTGAAATACGGGCAAGAGACCGATAGCGAACAAGTACCGTGAGGGAAAGATGAAAGGGACTTTGAAAAAAGAGTTAAAGAGCGTTGGAAATTGCTGGGAGGGAAGCAGATGGAGGCTATCGATGTGTCTTGATCGGATGTGGAAAGGCTCAGGCTGGTCTGCCGCTCGACTTGAGGTGAAAACCATCACGGGCTGATGCATCATCATAAGCGCAGGTGGATTACCGCCTGTCGGTTTACTCCTGCGGTGGTCGAGGAACGAAGCGTGCGTCCTTATGGCGGGCTGTGTGCACCTGCGCGCTCATGGTGTTGGTCGGAGGGCTTTCCATTCGACTCATCTTGAAACACGGACCAAGGAGTCTAACATGTGTGCAAGTCAGCAAGTTTGAAAACGTGCGAGGCACAAGGAAGCTAACAGGCGAGATCCCCTCTCTTGGGGGGTGCATCGTCGACCAACCTTGAGCTTATGCAAAGGGTTCGAGTGCGAGCACACCTGTTGGGACCTGAAAGATGGTGAACTATGCCTGAGCAGGGCGAAGCCAGAGGAAACTTTGGTGGAGGCTCGTAGCGATACTGACGTGAAAATTGTTCGTCTGACTTGGGTATTGGGGCGAAAGACTAATCGAACCATCTAGTAGCTGGTTTCCTCCGAAGTTTCCCTCAGGATAGCTGGAGCTCACGCACAGGTTTTATCGGGTAAAGCAAATGATTAGAGGCATCGGGGGTGTAATTCCCTCCACCTATTCTCAAACTTTAAATAGGTAAGAGGGTACGACTGCTCCTTTGAGATGTGTCGTGGAATCAAGAGCTCCAAGTGGGCCATTTTTGGTAAGCAGAATTGGCGATGCGGGATGAACCGAAAGTCGAGTTACGGTGCCAAATTGCACGTTAACCTAGATCCCACAAAGGGTGTTGGTTGATTAAGACAGCAAGACGGTGGTCATGGAAGTCGAAATCTACTAAGGAGTGTGTAACAACTCAATTGCTGAATCAAATAGCCCTGAAAATGGATGGCGCTGAAGCTTGAAACCTATACTCGACCTTCGGAGCAATTGCCTGGCTTCGATGAGTTGGAGGACGCGGGGGTCGTTGAGAAACCTCAAGTGTGAGCTTGGGTGGATCAGCCCCTGGTGTAGATCTTGGTGGTAGTAGCAAATATTTAAATGAGAACTTTGAAGACTGAAGTGGGGAAAGGTTCCATGTGAACAACACTTGGACATGGGTTAGTCGATCCTAAGAGATGGGGAAGCCTTGTATCAAGGGTGCACTCTGCACAAGCATCGAAAGGGAATCGGGTTAATATTCCCGAACCAGGACATGGTGGTGGGCGGAAACATTAGGAAATCCAGAGACGTCGTCGGGGGCCCCGGGAAGAGTTATCTTTTCTTTTTAACAGCTTGCCCACCCTAGAATCGGTTCACTTGGAGATAGGGTGCAGTAGCTAGAAGAGCAACGCACGTCTTGCGGTGTCTGGTGCACCCTCATCGGCCCTTGAAAATCTAGAGGATCCGAGTAGCATTCATGCTCGGTCGTACTAATAACCGCATCAGGTCTCCAAGGTGAACAGCCTCTGGTCAATAGAACAATGTGGGTAAGGGATGTCGGCAAAATGGATCCATAACTTTGGAAAAAGGATTGGCTCTAAGGGCTGGGCCTAGGGGTCTGCGCCTTCAACTCATGGGCTATCGGTAGTCTGCCCGAGCTGCTCTCACGGCGAGGGTGGGCAGTCGTGTGCCGATTGGGCTACGGGCGTAGAATGACCCCTGCCAGGGGATTTTCCCTAGGCGTTGAACAGTCGACTCAGAACTGGTAAGGACAAGGGGAATCCGACTGTTTAATTAAAATAAAGCATTGCGATGGTCCCTGCGGATGCTGATGCAATGTGATTTATGCCCAGTGCTTTGAATGTCAAAGTGAAGAAATTCACCAAGCAATGGTAAACAACAGGATTAACTATGACTCTCTTAAGGTAGCCAAATGCCTCGTCATCTAATTAGTGATGCGCATGAATGGATTAATGAGATTCGCGCTGTCCCTATCTACTATCTAGTGAAACCACAGCCAAGGGAACGAGCTTGGTAGAATCAACGGGAAAAGAAGACCCTATTGAGCTTGACTCTAGTCTGACTTTGTGAAATGGCTTGAGAGGTGTAGAATAAGTGGGAGTTGTTTTCGGTGCAAGTGAAATACCACTACTTTTAATGTTATTTTACTTATTCCATGGGGCGGAGATGGGGCACTGCCCCTATTTTTGGCCGTAAGGCACGTTTCGGCAGGTCGATCCGGGTGGAATACATTGTTAGGTGGGGAGTTTGGCTGGGGTGGCACATCTGTTAAAAGATAATGTAGGTGTCCTAAGATGAGCTCAACAAGAACAGAAATCTCGTGTGGAACAAAAGGGTAAAAGCTCATTTGATTTTGATTTTTAGTACGAATACAAACCGTGAAAGCGTGGCCTATTGATCCTTTAGATTTTTGGAATTTGAAGCTAGAGGTGTCAGAAAAGTTACCACAGGGATAACAGGATTATGGCAGCCAAGTGTTCATAGCGACGTTGCTTTTTGATCCTTCGATGTCGGCTCTTCCTATCATTGTGAAGCAGAATTCACCATGTGTTGGATTTTTCACCCACCAATAGGGAACGTGAGCTGGGTTTAGACCGTCGTGAGATAAGTTAGTTTTACGCTACTGATGAACTGCACCGCAATAGTAATTCAACTTAGTACGAGAGGAACCATTGATTCAGACAATTGGTCATCATGCTTCGTTGAAAATCTAGTGGCGCGAAGCCACTGTGTGTTGGATTATGACTGAACGCTTCTAAGTCAGAATCCACGCCAGAAGCAGTGCATGTCACTCTTCAACTATATCTCGACCCGCAATAGGGGCGTCACTTTGTCACCCCCAGGGGCCTGTGTCATTTGCAAACCGCGACTGTGAAGCATCTCGGTCAGGGCAACTTTGAAGTTCAATTCCAAACAATCGTTGAGAAGAATCCTTTGCAGACGACTTAAATACGTGACGGGTTATTGTAAGTGGCATTGTGGCCTTGCTGCCACGATCCACTGAGATTCAGCCCTTGGTTGCCTCGATTCAGAGCTTCGCTCTTGTCACAAACAAATCCGCACAACCCTCCTGCTCTCACGCCTTTGCCTCTTCCTCCAGATGATAATTTTTTATTGCTTGGGGGCGGGAAATTTGGGATTTCCACGCCGCGATGGAAAAGGCGCCGAAGCCCGGGAAAATTGGGGTTTCCATGTCGCACCACGGCACCCAAGCATGGGAACAATTGGGGTTTCCATGCTACGCCCCGGTGCCCAAAATTTGGGGCTTCCATGTTGCACCAAAAATTTGGGGTTTCCACCTGGCGCCTAAAATTTGGGGCTTCCATGTCGCACCAAAAAATTGGGGTTTCCACCCGGCACCTAAAATCTGGGGCTTCCATGTCACACCAAAAATTTTGGGTTTCCATGTCGTGCCTAAAATTTGGGGGTTCCGCCCCGTGCTAAACAATTTGAGGTTTCCAAGTTGCGCCCCGGTGCCCAAACCTGGGGAAACTTGGGGTTTCCATGTTGCACCTAAAATTTTGTGCTTCCGCCCGGTGCAAAACATTTTGGGGTTTCCAAGTCACGCCCCGGTGCCCAAGCCTGTGGAAACTTGGGGTTTCCATGTCGCGCCACGACCGAAACCGGCGACGCTTAATTTTGGGGTTTCCAAGTCGCGCCCTGGAGCCCAAGCCTGTGGAAACTTGGGGTTTCCATGCCGTGCCTAAAATTCGGGGCTCCCGCCTGGTGCAAAACATTTTTGGGTTTCCAAGTCATGGCCCGGCGGCCAAGCCTGGGGAAACTTGGGGTTTCCATGTCGCGCCACGACCGAAACCGGCGATGCCCAAGCCTCTAGAAACTGGGGGTTTCCAAGTCGCACCCCGACGCCCAAGCCTAGGGAACTTGGAGTTTCCATGTCCCTCCCTTGATGGAACCATGGGTTTTCACATTTTACAGCATGATGGAAACGCGGGGTTTTCAAAAATTCCCCAATGCGGGGAACTCAGGTTTTCCATGATGATGCAAACCAGCTCGCAAGTCTCGGGAACTTGGGGTGTTTCAAAACCGCTGCCCAAGTCTGGGGAACTCGCGATTTCCATGTTGCAACACACCCTCAATCGCCCAAGAGTCTATGGAACTTCAGATTTCCATGTCGTGGGGCCACAAAAAGCTGCCAAAGTCCAGGGAACTTAAGGTGTCCATTTTGCGGCGCGATGGAAACTACTACCCAAGTCAGTGGACACACACAGGGTTTCCCTTTCGTGTCACAGCAAAAATTGCTACCCAAGTCTGGCAAACGCGGTGTAAGGACCTACAGTTTGTTTTCTTCCCACCGGTGTGAAGTGCAAACTCTACAACTGAAATGTGCGAAGGGACATAAGTATAATGCGTATTAGAGGTGGAGCAATGGTTGGTTTATAGCGTGGGAGTATTTTGGCATGCGGCAGTCGAGTCAGCCTGGGTAGCGACTTGCCCAACCGCTCTTATAAATATGGCAAGGCGTTGGAGCACTTGGCATTCGTTTGAAGATGGATGTTCAAACATGAGCATTTGATGATCAAGAAAAAAGTGTGAAGTAGTGGAGGAGGTCGTAAAAGAGGTGCGGGCGTATATGCGCCCGCTCTTGGGCAGGCACACACGATATGCATAGGTTTCGGTTATCAGGTGAAGGCGTGGGTAAGGAAGGTACCTGTCGTTCGGTGTGACATGGGTGAATCGGGTAGGTCGCCCGCCCGTCGTGGAAGAAGAAATGCGGAGGTGTCTCTGCTGACTCGGGTAGGTCACCCGCCCGTCGTGCAGCAGTAAATGAGGTTCGGTTGAGGAGTGCGGTTGGTAGCTCGTGTGAGGGTGCTCCCGCCCAGCTCGGGCAAGGAACTCGGTTGGCACATGGAGGTGTTGCCTATTTGTAAAATTGGCTAAGTATTAAACTTGGTATTTCCCAAGTATACTTGTAGAGCCTTGTAAACATTGTAAAGTTGAATAATATATTGTGTTCAGGCAGACTCATTGTTCAAGGAGTTTCCCCTCCCTTTTATACAGTGCAATTGTGTTCTTCATGTATAATTGTTGATGATAATGAATGTGTATGGGTGTTAATTGGTATAAAGGAAACATAATAATACTTGGTTGCGAAAAACAAACTAAGTAGACTAATGGTTAGGCGTAGTCAATGAACATAAGTATTGGTGAAAAGAAAGTGTTCAATGGCATCGCACCTCACCAAGTACGGCTGAAATACTACTATAGGCCTTGGGGCATGACACGCGGGGTTCCCATGTCGCTCGCGCCATGGCTAAAACTACCACCC
The DNA here is from genome assembly GCA_000404065.3 of Pinus taeda. Classification (NCBI taxonomy): domain Eukaryota; kingdom Viridiplantae; phylum Streptophyta; class Pinopsida; order Pinales; family Pinaceae; genus Pinus; species Pinus taeda. The sequence goes on along the minus strand of APFE030900614.1, from coordinate 160,228 downwards.
AAGTCTAGGGAGCTTCAGGTTTCCATGTCACCGCACGACAGGGAACGACCGCCCGAGTTTCAGGAGCTTCGGGTTTCCATGGCATCGCGCGACAGGGAACGACTGCCCAAGTCTACCGAACACGGGGCTTTCCAGTCCGTGGCATGACGAAAACTACGACCTCGAGGTCTTCCATGTACCGCCACGACAAGAACCACGACTTCGGTGCAGGGAACTCTGGTTTCCATACCGCGGAACGATAGAGAATCGCCCGAGTCCACAGAACCCGGGGGATTTCTATTTCGTGGCATGAGGGAAACTGCCTAATTCTAGGAACCTCTAGGTCTCCATCTCCCGCCTGGGTGAAAACCACGGCCCCGACACGGGGAACTTGGGTTTCCATGTCGCAACGCGACCGAAATCAACAAAGTTTATGGAACTCATGGTTTCCATGTCGCGGAATGATGAAGAACCTCCCAAGTCTTGCGAACTCGGGGTTTCCATTTCACAGCGGGGTGGAAACCTCTTTCCTGGTCTGTCTCTAGAACTTGGGGTTTCCATGCTTCGTTGCGACGGGAGCCATCCAAGTGCGGGCAAAGCAAGGTTTCCCTGCCCCGCCATGACGACAGCTGCCCAAGTGCGCGCGAAATCTAGGGTTTCCATGTCCCATCGCACCAAAAACCTCTACCATGTACGTGGGGGGGTGTCAGGTATTCGAGTTGGGAGCACCCGAGAGAGTCAAGAGACCGAACCCATAGTACAGGCACTCGAGTTCGGCTATATGTGACTCGGGTGAGAATTCGGTTATATGCGAAGTCTTGGCATGGAATTTGCTTATGCGCGACGGTGATGGGCACACTCATAGCGGGTGCACCGTGTTGGGCATGGCACATGCCCCTTGATACCTGCATGATGGGAAAGTCACCGATGGAAGGCGCGCGGGCAACCCTTGTTCGGTGCCTGGATGAAAGAGGTTACCATGTGCGGACAAGTTAGGATGTGGGCGAGTGTGCGACATGAGGCGATGGTTGTAATCGGCGAGGTGTTGGAGCCGACCCATGAGTGTGACGGTGCACACGAAAGGACGCGGCGGTTCGTTGGAATGGGGTGTGTCGAGGTTATGTGGCAGGTCAGCCGGGCATGCATGTTGATGGAGTTGACCCTTATTATCCCCGAGAGACACGTCCCTTTGGCGAAAGGATGCGTATAAATAAGGAGGATGGTGTTCGACGAAGGGACATCGAACTCAGACTTCCACATCGTAGAAGAAGTGCGAAGGAAGGAGTTGGGTGAAAACGGAAGGAAGAGAAGGATGAGGGTAAGAGGGCCACACCGGCGAGCGGATTACAGAGGGAAGGTCAGACTTGGTAGCGCGAATAGGCAGAGTAGGGTGGGTTACCGTCCGGGCAGGTAGGCTGCACTACATGCGGGCCACGCGCCCTCACTATGGACTGCACCGACGGGTAGAGTTTGGGCGCCGCAGAACGGAAAGTCGGGCGGACAGGTTCGTAGTTCAGGTTTGGAGTTGTGTCGTGTAGGCCACGGGCAGTGCAACACGACCACATGACATGAGGTTCAGTATCTAGGATATATTATTGATGAATGGTGGGTGCATGTGGATATAGCCAAGATCCAATTCATTCGGGATTGGCCGACCCCAAACACTCTAAGAGAGCTCCGCAACTCTCTGAGCCTTGCCGACATCTACCGTAGGTTCGTGTTATGGACATGAGACTTCGGATTTTCCACTTCTCTACAAAAGCCACTAGAATTTAGCAACACATACCAGACACACTTGGAGGGTCAGCAAGTTTCATATTTTCACCTCAAGGATGCACTGTTATGCCACCTAGGACACCTTTGTGTTCCTTCAAGCGAGCGTTACAAGATGATTTGGGAATTACACTACAGTTGCATCATTGGGCATTTTAAGGTTGAGAAAATAGTGGAAGTAATACAAAAGTATTTATGGTAAGTTATTTTCGCTGCATTGTTAAGAACACTTATTGGAAAATTGACTGAGTGTTGAAGTAGGCGCAGACCGTGTACTAAAGTATTGGTAAAGGAAAAAAGTATGGTGGTGCCACACCTACTTATGCGTGGTTGAAATACTACCACTAGGATAGGAGCATGACATGGGGTCTCCCAGTCCCTCCACAAAATTTTCCAAATTGCAGGGAACCCGGGGATTCCATGTCCCGCCTTGTCGAAAGCATCCCAAGTGCGGGAAATTTGGGGTTTCCATGTCTTGTCACGATGGAAATCACCCCAGGTGCAGTAAACTTGGTGTACATTGAGTCTACAACCTTACGTCAAGAGAAAGGCTTAGTCAGTAGAGAGAATGAAGGTTTCTTCATTGGTAAAGGATCTCGCTAAAGATCAAAGGCTGGAGTCTCTTCTAGAGCTAGTCCACCATGGACTATCAAAAGTTGAAAGAAGGACACAGTGTCGGGGAACGAAGTGCCGAAGAAAGAAAGTGCAGAGAGGAGGAAGGACTCGACTTGTGCTGGGAGGATATCATTGTCAAGGGTCTAGGGCTTCACAATGACCAATAAAAAGCTTAAATAAGAGAAATTTACGAAAGGGTTTTCCTCTCTGGGAGAGAGAGGTTTTTCCTTGGCAGAGAGCCAACATCTTTTGTTCTTGTTCTTATGTTTTTGGCACTAGTTTGATGAAAGTAAACACACATGCATTAATAAGAAGAGAAGAAGATTAAGATAACACGATAAATTGTAAAAGAGATTCACAAACTGTTATCAAGTCTAGAATAATCCCACTATACACCATTGCCACATATTCTTCAACGCGGTATCGAAGCTAAAGTGACATATCAAGGAAAGGGAATCTCAAGAACATCTGCAAGGTTGAAACATCAAGCCAAGAAGTCTCAATCACATAAAGGACAAGAAGGTCTACCATATATCATTCATCATGGAAGACTACAAAGCAAGAAGAAACACCTTGTATAAAGGCACCTACAAGAAGAACAAATCAAAGAGGGACCTACATCAAGCTACACCATCTTGAAAAATGAAAGGCAGTACGAGTCAAGTCATCAAGCAAGTCCATTTGAAGAAAGCAACTTGAACAACATCAAGATCTAAGGAAGGCAAGCCCTCAAGTCTTCAAGAAGAAAGCAAGTTCACTACATCTCAAACTATATCAAGTAAGTATATGTCCCCTTATGAGTATACCTCAATGTCTTTTTGCAAGGAAAGTAACAAATTAGTTGGGACCACTACACGTCCAAAGTCCAACGGTTTGGATGCCAAGAATATGGACGCTACAAAAGGGATTGTCCTAAACTTAAGAAGGACAACAACAACAAGAGAAAAAGGGAAGAAGCTCATGTAACTCAAGAAGTGAAAGAAGACGACAAGAAGCAAGAGAAGGAAGATCCTCTTATGAATAAGTCAACCTCTTTGCTTAAAGTCTTCTTTCAAAGGGGGTAGAAGTCTCATTTTGGGTTCCATTTATACACAGGCGAGAGAAAATGAACCAAGAAAGGCTACACCAATCGAGGAGAACTATCAAATAAAGCCGAGATGATAAAAGCATAATCAAGATGAGGTATGTATGCATCAAAGTTTAGGCCATGTCATCATATATATTGGTTGGGTCATGGGAAAAGTTATAAAATCACGATCAAGAATAAAAGGATCTCTTTCGCCAACGACATGCTCGGAGGCATGTACTACAGTGGATTAAAGGTCAACATGAAGAAGTGCTCTGATAAGGAGTATAAGGTGGTTGACTAATCAATCCAAGAAGAAGCAAATGAAGAAAGAGATCAAGCATGTGAAGAACATCGCGGTCACAAAGAATAACTATTTGACAAGATTCCTCAACATCTCTCGAAAGAAGGCATGGAAACTCTGACAAAGGAAGAAAAAGATAAAGGACTGTTACACAGTAAAATGTCACTGCCATCATGCCAGTCTCCCTACTGTGTTGTGAAACCACATTCACCTATACTTATGCTCCTCAGAATGGCTAAAAATCCCTCTTTGCCTAAGTCAAATGAATCATCGCGTCTGTTAATTAAATAACCGCGCTGACAGGCGGAGGCCAATGTATCTGATGCGCTGCCAGCGCGGAAGCACACGTCTTTTCCGCGCTGGTCCCATTTTTACGAACAACGCACCCTCCATTTGTCCTTTTCGCGCTGACCAGGCCTCTTCTATAGTTGATCTGCGATGTCAGCGCGGCAGCCCAGTGTCTCACCCGCACTGATCCTGTTTGGGTGAAGTTGTTCTAACAACCAGCCTTCCAGACAAGGATAATTTTAGGGGCGAATGTTCGCCCTTTGGCGAAATTAAGGGGTTTTAAATTTTTAGTGGGCGAATATTTTGTATCATAGTACATTTTTACAAATCACCTCAAATAGCCCACCTTATATTAAAGGAGAGGGTAAAAAAGGTAAATTTAGCCCTTGAAATTAGGAGTTACAACCTTCCATTCGCCCATTTTCAAGAATAGGTTTTACTTAAGTGAATCCATTGCCCATTTTCAAGAATAGGTTTTATTTAAGTGAATCCTATGGGCCAAATACCATATTTATAAAAGAGATATGGTAAATTAATAAAAATATAAATAAATGAGAGGTATGGTAAATAAATA
>APFE030900614.1:116241-142964 GCA_000404065.3 Pinus taeda | reverse complement strand
AAATATATATATATATATATATATATTATATTTATCATTGAGTTTATTGCTCATTGAAATAGGACTAGCACATGTTAAAGTGTTATAAAGAGTCAAAGGAAAATGTTGAAGAACTTAAGGGCATGTTACACAAGGTATATTTATGTATTAGATTCAAATATATTCCTACCCTCGTGCCTTTGTTTGGGTCGTGCGCCCATTCAAACCCCAAATTTCCTTCGGGTGGGCCGAGTCATCGCGTGTCGTGCCATGTGTGGGTGCTCGGGCACACGTGGCAGTGCCAAAAATGCTAAGTCGTGACCACCTGTGTGCCTTCTTTGTTCAGGTCATGCACCCATGGAAACCCAAATTTCGTTCAGGCGATTCGGGTTGGCTCACCCAGGGTGGTTCGGGTCGTGTCGTGCCATGTGTGGGTGCCCCGTCACACATGGCCATGCCAAAAATTCTAAGTCGTCACCACCCGTGTGTCTTCTGCACATTCGTGCGACCCATTTTCCTGACACTCCCTCGGGCCTTCGTTTAGGTCGTGCACCCATGGAAAGCCCAAATTTCGTTTGGGCTATGCACACATGGAAACCCCAAATTTTGTTCGGGTGGGTCGGGTCATGTCGTGTGTGGGTGCCCGTGTAAACACGTTCGAGCGAGTTAGGTTGGGTCGTGACGTGCTGTGCGTGGGTGCTCGAGAACAAGTGGCCATGCAAAAATTGTTAAGGCATGACCACCCGTGTGCCTTCTGCATGTTTGCGCGGCCCATTTTCCCGACGCTCCCTTGTGCCTTCGTTCGGGTCGTGCACCCATGGAAACCCCAAATTTCGTTCGGGCGGGTCAGGTCGTGTAGTGTGTGAGTGCTCGGGAACACGTGGCAGTGCCAAAAATGCTAAGTCATGACCCCTCATGTACCTTATACACGTTCGTGTGGCCCGTTTTCCCAACGCTCCCTTGTGCCTTCGTTCGGGTCGTGCACCCATGGAAACCCTAAATTTCGTTTGGGTTGTGCATACAAGGAAACCCCAAATTTTGTTCGGGTCGGGTCATGTCATGTCGTGTGTGGGTGCCCATGCAAACGCGTTCGGGTGAGTCAGGTCGGCTTGCCCAAGGCCGGTCGGGCCATGTGTGGGTGCTCAATCACACGTGGCCGTGCCAAAAATGCTAAGTCGTGACCGCCCGTGTGCCTTTTGCACATTCGTGTGGCCTGTTTTCCTGATGCTCCCCCGTGCCTTCGTTCGGGTTGTGCACCCACAGAAACCCCAAAATTTCATTCGGGTCGTGTGCCCATGGAAACACCAAATTTCATTCGGGCAGGTCGGGACGTGTCATGTGTGGGTTCCCGTGCAAACGCTTTGGGGCAAGTCGGGTCGGGTCGTGCCGTGTCGTGTGACGGCACCCAGGGCACACATGGCCGTATAAAAAATGCAAAGTTATGACTGGGGGTGAGATTTGTGCACGATCGTGCTGCCTGTTCACCCAAATCTCCCATCTGCCTTCGTTTTGGTCGTGTGTCAGAGCCCATGTAAACTCGTTCGAGCGGATCGTTTGCCGTGTAAACACTCATTTGGGTGGGTCGTTTGCCATGTAAACTCATTCGGGCGGGTCATTTGAAGGTGCCCATGTAAACTTGTTCGGGAAGGTCGGTTGCCATGTAAACTCATTCAGGTGGGTCGTTTGAGGTGCCTGTGTAAACTCGTTTGGGCGGGTCGGGCGAGAGCGCCCGTGTAAACTCGTTCGGGCGGGTCGGGCGAGAGCGTCTGTGTAAACCCGTTCGGGTAGGTCGTGCGAGGTCGTCCGTGCAAACTCGCTCCGGCGGGTCGTTCGGGAGAGGGCGTCCATGCAAACTCATTCGGGTGGGTCATTCAGGAGAGGGCATCCGTGCAAACTCGTTCGGGCGAGGGCGTTCGTGCAAACTCGTTCAGGCGGGTCGTTCGGGCGAGGGCGTCCGTGTAAACTCGTTCGGGTGAGGGCATCCATGCAAACTCGTTCAGGCGAGTCATTCGGCCGAGGGCATCCGTGCAAACTCATTCGGGCGGGTCGGGCGAGGGCATCTGTGTCAACTCGTTCGGGTGGGTCAGGCGAGGGCGTCCATGCAAACTCGTTCGGGTGGGTCAGGCGAGGGCGCGCCCAGGCACACGAGCCCATATTAAAAATGCTAAGTTGTGCCCTGGGGTGGCCTTTGTGCACGTCTTCGAAGCTTGTTTTCCTTGTTCTCCATTGTCCCTTCGTTTCGATAGTGTGGGCGCCCATGTAAACTCGTTCGGGCGAGGGCGTCCGTGTCAACTCGTTCGGGTGAGTCGGGCGAGGGCTTCTGTGTCAACTCGTTCGGGCAGGTCATTCAGGCGAGGGCATCCGTGTAAACTCGTTCAGGCTGTTCAGGCGAGGGTGTGCCCGGGCGAATGAGCCCATATCAAAAATGCTAATTTGTGACTCGAGGATGGCTTTGTGCACGTTCGTGCAACTCGTTTGCCCGGCTCTCCCTTGTCCCTTTGTTTCGGTCGTGCAGGCCCCCATGTAAACGTGTTTGGGTGGGTCGTTTGAGGGCGTCCATGTACTTGTTCAGGCAGGTCATGCGAGGGTGCCCATGTGAACTCGTTCAGTTGGGTCGAGCGAGGGTGTCCGTGTGAACTCGTTCGGGCGGGTCGGGCGAGGGCACACCCGGGCGAACGAGCTCGTATCAAAATGCTAAGTTGTGACCCGAGGTTGGCTTTGTGCATGTTCCTGCAGCTCGTTTGCCCAACTCTCCCTTGTCCCTTCATTTTGGTCATGTGGGCGCCCATGTAAACTCATTTGTGCGGGTCATTTGAGGGTGTCCGTATCAACTCGTTCGGGCGGGTCGTTCGGGTGGGTCGGGCAATGGCGCACCCAGGTGAACGAGCCCGTATCAAAAAATGATAAGTTGTGAGCCGAGGTTGGCTTTGTGCACGTTCGTGCAGCTCATTTTCCCGACTCTCCCTTGTCCCTTCATTTCGTTGATATGTTTGAGGGTGTCCATGTGAACTTGTTCGGGCGGGTTAGGTGAGGGCGCGCTCAGGCGAATGAGCCCATATCAAAAAATGCTAAGTTGTGACCCGAGGTTGGCTTTGTGCATGTTCGTGCAGCTCATTTTCCCGGCTCTCCCTTGCCCCTTCATTTCAATGAGTCATTTGAGGGCGTGCGTGTGAACTCGTTCGGGTGGGTCGGGCGAGGGCGCGCCCGGGCGAACTAGCCTATATCAAAAAATGCTAAGTTGTGACCCGAGGTTGGATTTGTGCATGTTCGTGCAGCTCGTTTGCCCGGCTCTCCCTTATCCCTTCATTTCGGTGAATCATTTGAGGGTAGGCATGTGAACTTGTTCGGGCGGGTCAGTCGAGGGTGTCCGTGTGAACTCGTTCGGCTGAGGGCGCGCCTGGGCGAACGAGCTCGTATCAAAAAATGCTAAGTTGTAACCCGAGGTTGGCTTTGTGCACGTTTGTGCAGCTCGTTTTCCCGACTCTCCCTTGTCCCTTTGTTTTGGGGAGTCGTTTGAGGGCATGCATGTGAGCTCCTTCAGGCGGGTCAAGCGAGGGCGTTCATGTGAACTCGTTCGGGCGGGTCGGGTGAGGGCGCGCCCTGGCAAATGAGACCATATCAAAAAATGCTAAGTTGTGACCTAAGGTTGGCTTTGTGCACATTCGTGCAGCACGTTTGCCTGGCTCTCCCTTGTCCCTTCATTTCGGTGAGTCGTTTGAGGGCGTGCGTGTGAGCTCGTTCGGGCGGGTCAGGCGAGGGTGTCCGTGTGAACTCGTTCAGGCAGGTTGGGCGAGGGCACGCCCGGGCGAATGAGCCTGTATCAAAAAATGCTAAGTTGTGACCCGAGGTTGGTTTTGTGCACGTTCGTGTAGCTCGTTTGCCCATCTTTCCCTTGTCCCTTCATTTTGGTGAGTCATTTGAGGGCGTGCGTGTCAGCTTGTTCGGGTGGGTCAGGCAAGGGCATCCATGTGAACTCGTTCGGGCAGGTCGGGCAAGGGCGTCCGTGTGAACTCGTTCGGGTGGGTCGGGTGAGGGTGCGCCCGGGCGAACAAGCCCGTATAAAAAAATGCTAATTTGTGACCTGAGGTTGGCTTTGTGCACGTTCACGCAGCTTGTTTGCCCGGCTCTCCCTTGTCCCTTTGTTTTGGTGAGTCGTTTGAGGGCGTGCGTGTGAGCTCGTTCAGGCGGGTTGGGTGAGGGTGTCCGTGTGAACTCGTTCGGGTGGGTCGGGCGAGGGCGCGCCCGGGCGAACGAGCCTGTATCAAAAAATGCTAAGTTGTGACCCGAGGTTGGCTTTGTGCATGTTCGTGAAGCTCATTTTCCCGCTTCTCCATTGTCCCTTCGTTTCGGTGAGTCGTTTGAGGGCGTGCGTGTGAGCTCGTTCAGGCGGGTCGGGCGAGGACGTCCGTGTGAACTCGTTCGGGCGGGTTGGGCGAGGGCATCCGTGTGAACTCGTTCGAGCGGGTCGGGCGAGGGCACGCCCGGGCGAACGTGCTCGTATCAAAAAATGCTAAGTTGTGACCCGAGGTGGGCTTTGTGCACATTTGTGTAGCTTGTTTGCTCAGCTCTCCCTTGTCCCTTCATTTCGGTGAGTCATTTGAGGTCGTGCATGTGAGGTCATTTAGGCGGGTCGGGTTAGGGGGTCCGTGTGAACTCATTTGGGCAGGTCGGGCGAGGGCACGCCCGAGCGAACAAGCCTGTATCAAAAAATGCTAAGTTGTGACATGAGGTTGGCTTTGTGCACGTTCGTGCAGCTCATTTGCCCGACTCTCCCTTGTCCCTTCATTTCGATGAGTCGTTTAAGGGCGTGCGTGTGAGCTCGTTTGGGAGGGTCAGGCGAGGGCACGCCCAAGCGAACTAGCCCGTAGCAAAAAATCCTAAGTTGTGACCGGAGGTTGGCTTTGTGCACGCTCGTGCAGATCGCTTTCCTGGCTCTCCCTTGTCCCTTCGTTTCAGTGAGTCATTTGAGGGCATGCGTGTGAACTCGTTCAGGTGGGTCGGGTGAGGGCGTGCGTGTTAACGTGTTCGGGCAGGTCGGGTGAGGGTGTCCGTATGAACTCGTTTGGGCTGGTCAAGCGAGGGCGCGCCCAGGAAAACGAGCCCATATCAAAAAATGCTAAGTTGTGACCCGAGGTTGGCTTTGTGCACGTTCGTGCAGCTCGTTTGCCCGGCTCTCCCTTGTCCCTTCGTTTCGGTGAGTCATTTGAGGGCGTGCATGTGAACTCGTTTGGGTGGGTTGGGCAAGGGTGCACCTGGGCGAGTGAGCTCGTATCAAAAAATGCTAAGTTCTGACCCGAGGTTGGCTTTGTGCATGTTCGTGCAACTCGTTTTCCCAGCTCTCCTTTGTCCCTTCATTTCGGTGAGTCGTTTTAGGGCGTGCGTGTGAATGCGTTCAGGCAGGTTGGGCGAGGGTGTTTGTGTGAACTCATTCAGGTGGGTTGGATGAGGGCGCACCCGGGCGAACGAGCCTGTATCAAAAATTGCTAAGTTGTGACCCGAGGTTGGATTTGTGCACGTTCATGCAACTCGTTGGCCTAGCTCTCCCTTGTCCCTTCGTTTTGGTGAGTCGTTTGAGGGCGTGCGTGTGAACTCATTCAGGTGGTATGGGCGAGGGCATGCGTGTTAACTCATTCAGTCGGGTCAGGCGAGGGAGAGTGTGTGAACTCGTTCGGGCACGTCGGGCGAGGGCGTGCCCGGGTGAACGAGCCTGTATCAAAAAATGCTAAGTTGTGACCCGAGGTTGGCTTTGTGCACATTCTTGCAGCTCGTTTTTCCCGACTCTCCCTTGTCCCTTCGTTTCGGTGAGTCATTTGAGGGCATGCGTGTGAACTCGTTCAGGTGGGTTGGGAGAGGGCACGCCCAAGCGAGTGAGGCTGTATCAAAAAATGTTAATTTGGGACCCGAGTTTGGCTTTGTGCACGTTCGTGTAGCTCATTTGCCCGGCTCTCCTTTGTCCCTTCGTTTCGGTGAGTCATTTTAGGGCATGCGTGTGAACTCGTTCAGGCGGGTTGGGTGAGGACGTCTGTGTGAACTTGCTCAGGCGGGTCAGGTGAGGGCGCTCCCGGGCGAACGAGCCCGTATCAAAAAATACTAAGTTGTCACCCGAGGTTGGATTTGTGCATGTTCATGTAGCTCGTTTGCCCGACTCTCCCTTGTCCTTTCATTTCGGTGAGTTGTTTGAGGGCGTGGATGTGAACTCGTTTGGGCAGGTTAGGCAAGGGTGTGCTCGGGCGAGCGAGCCCATACCAAAAAATGCTAAGTTGTGACCCAAGGTTGGCTTTGTGCACGTTCGTGCAGCTCGTTTGCCTGACTCTTCTTTGTCCCTTCGTTTCGGTGAGTCGTTTGAGGGCGTGTGTGTGAACTCGTTTGGGCAGGTTAGGCGAGGGCATCCATGTGAACTCATTTGGGTGGGTTGGGCGACGGCACGCCCGGGAGAATGAGCTCGTATAAAAAAATGCTAAGTTGTGACACGAGGTTGGCTTTGTGCACATTCGTGCAGCTCGTTTTCCCAGCTCTCCTTTGTCCCTTCGTTTTGGTGAGTCATTTGAGGGCGTGCGTGTGAACTCGTTCGGGCTGGTCAGGCGAGGGCATCCGTGTGAACTCGTTCGATCTGGTCGGGTGAGGGCGCTCCTAGGCGAACGAGCCCGTATAAAAAAATGCTAAGTTGTGACCCGAGGTTGGCTTTGTGCACATTCATGCAGCTCATTTTCCCGGATCTCCCTTGTCCCTTCGTTACGGTCATTTGGGCACCCATGTAAACTCGTTCATGTGGGTCATTTTAGGGCGTCCACATCAATTCGTTCGAGCGGGTCAGGTGAGGGCGCGCTCGGGCGAACGATCCCGTGAAAAAAATGCTAAGTTGTGACTCGAGGTTGGCTTTGGGCACATTCGTGCATCTCGTTTGCCCGGCTCTCCCTTGTCCCTTCGTTTCAGTCCTGTGTGCGCCCATGTAAACTCTTACGGGTGGGTCATTCAAGGGCGCCCGTGTCAACTTGTTCGAGCGCCCGTGTCAACTCGTTCGAGCGGGTCATTCGAGGGCGTCCGTGCAAACTCGTTTGGGCGAGGGCGTCCATGTAAACTGATATGGGTTGTTGTGGCATGGCTCCCTGGCTCGTCTTGGTCCCCTTGTGCCCATCCAAATGATACAAGTGACAGGTTTCCATTTCGTGTGAAAGGTGGGTTGGTAATTGAGTTTTGTTTTTGGGTTTGCCTAAAGGATGGCCTTCGGTCATTTGTAGGGTGGCCGATTTTCATCTTCTCTCCATCCCCACTCGATAGCACATGAGTGGTAATGTTGGCCATGCTCATCTTGGGAGGCATATGTGAACAATTCCCCTTCTGCTCTCTAACTTCTTGGAGCTGTATGGGCTATTGTGGTGTTGCTTGTCGGCTTGTCCTGGTCTCCTCGTCGCCCTCTAGATGATACCAGTGTCAAGTTTTTTTTCCGTGTGAAAGGGGGGTTGGCAATCGAGTTATGTTTTCGGGTTTGCCTGAATGATGGCCTTGGGTCATTTGTAGGGTGGCCGATTTTCATCTTCTCTCCATCCCCACTCGGTAGCACATGAGCAGTAATGTTAGCCATTGTTGTCCCCTCGTGCCCCTCTAGATGATAGCAGCGACAGGGTTTCTTTCTGTGTGAAAGGTGGGTTGGAAATCGAGTTGTGTTTTTGGGTTTTCCCAAACAATGGCCTTGGGTCGTCTGTAGGGTGGCCGATTTTCATCTTCTCTCCATCCCCACTCAGTAGCGTATGAGCGGTAATGCTGGCCATGGTCATCCCGGGAGGTATATGTGAACAATTCCCCTTCTGCTCTCCAAGTTCTTGGAGCTGTATGGGTTGTTGTGGTGTGGCTCCTCGGCTTGTCCTGGTCTCCTCGTGGCCCTCCAGATGATACCAGCGGCAAGTTTTCTTTCCGTGTGAAAGGGGGGTTGGCAATCGAGTTGTGTTTTTGGGTTTTCCTGAATGATGGCCTTGGGTCGTTTGTAGGGTGGCCGATTTTCATCTTCTCTCCATCCCCACTCGGTAGTGCATGAGCGGTAATGTTAGCCATTGTTGTCCCGGGAGGCATATGCGAACAATTCCCTTTCTGCTCCCTAAGTTCTTGGAGCTGTATGGGTTGTTGTGGTGTGGCTCCCGGGCTCATCCTAGTTCCCTTGTGCCCGTCCAAATGATACCAGTGGTAGGTTTTATTTCCTTGTGAAAGGTGGGTTGGCAATCGAGTTGTGTTTTCGAGTTCACTTGAATGATGGCCTTGGGTCGTTTGTAGGGTGGCTGATTTTCATCTTCTCTCCATCCCCACTCGGTAGTGCATGAGTAGTAATATTGGCCATGCTCGTCCCAGGAGGCATATGTGAACAATTCCCCTTCTTCTCTCTAAGTTCTTGGATCTGTATGGGTTGTTGTGGTGTGGCTCCTGGGCTCATCTTGGTCCCCTCATGCCCCTCTAGATGATACCAGCGACATGTTTTCTTTCCGTGTGAATGGTGGGTTGGTAATCGAGTTATGTTTTCGGGTTTTCCTGAACGATGGCCTTGGGTTGTTTGTAGGGTGGTCGATTTTCATCTTCTCTCCATCCCCACTTGGTAGCACATGAGTGGTAATGTTGGCCATGCTCGTCCCAAGAGGCATACATAAACAACTCCCCTTCTTCTCTCTAAGTTATTGGAGCTGTATGGGTTGTTGTGGTGTGGCTCCCTGACTTGTCTTGGTCCCCTTAGGCCCCTTCAGATGATACTAGCGACAAGTTTTCTTTCCGTGTGAAAGGTCATTTGGAAATCAAGTTTTGTTTTCGGGTTTGCCTGAACGATGACCTTGGGTCGTTTGTAGGTTGGTTGATTTTCTTCTTCTCTCCATCCCCACTCGGTAGCACATGAGTGGTAATGTTGGCCATGCTCGTCCCGGGAGTCATATGTGAATAATTCCCCTTCTGCTCTCCAAGTTCTTGGGGTCGTTGTGGTGTGGTTCCCTGGCTCATCTTGGTCCCCTCGTACCCCTCTAGATGATACCAGTGACAGGTTTTATTTCCGTGTGAAAGGTGGGTTGGTAAGGGAGTTGTGTTTTTGGGTTTGCCTGAACGATGGCCTTGGGTCATTTGTAGGGTGGCCAATTTTCATCTTCTCTCCATCCCCACTTGGTAGCACATGAGCGGTAATGTGGGCCATGCTCATCCCCATCCCTCTTGCCCATCCCAATGATAAGAATGGTGAAAGTTTTCTCGGCGCTCTGTTGAGCCTTTATTGTTATGGTCCCAGATGGGAGCCCCAAAACTCTGTCGTGCCTATGTCATTGTCGTGCCCCTTGGTTGTTGCGAACATAAAATTTTGATTGCGCTGGGCAGCCATGTGTGGCTCCATTGAAGTTGGCTCCTCGTTATATTGTTCGCCTCCTCCCTATTTGGTGCCGAGGGTTTTTCTTTTCGTGTGAAAGGTGGGTTGGTAATTGAGTTGGTTTTTCAGGTTTGCGAATGGCCTTGGGTCATTTGTAGGGCGGCCGATTTTCATTTTCTCTCCATGCCCACTCAGTAGTGCATGAGCGGTAATTTTGGCCATGCTTGTCCCTAGAGGCATATGTGAACAATTCCCCTACTGCTCCAAGTTCTCAGAGTTGTATGGGTTATTGTGGTGTGGCTCCTTGTGATGGCTGCCTCTTCATTGTTCGACTATTTATGGCACCGGTTTCTTGTGCTTGTACTCTTTCTGTGTTGGCATTGTCGGTTGAGATGCATACATTTAAGAGGGACGTGGAAGGGTTTTGGTTGTAAACCACCTACCCTCCCTCTTGCTTTCTTTTTCTGTCGGGTGATGTGAGGTGTTGTTCTCCTTGTTGTAAAGTCAAGGGTTGGCATTCCTTTCAAAGTGCACATCGTTTGCGGTTGTATTGGTTTTGAGGTTTTGATAGATGTGTTGGCCCATATGTTTGATCGAGGGGTTGAATTTTTCATTACATCTTGCATGTGTGGCATGCTTTTGTAGTTGGAAATGTTAAGTCACAACGTTTATGGGCATTTTTTTGTTTCAATTGTGTATGTGCTTGTGGTCCAACGGGGAGGAGGCTTGCTACGTCGATGGTGAGGGATATTTGGAAGAAGGATTTTGAGGTGGAACACTTTGACCTCACTCCTTTGCATGGAGGTGGTTGTAGGGGAAAATTATTCATCGTCCGGTCAGTAAAGCTGTGGGAAATCTCCTAGGTTGCCTGTATACAGGGTGCGTGGGGTGCGGAGCTGCCCGATCTGTCCTCTTGTTTGGATATGTTCTTGTATTGTGTAGCTTGCCTCTTGACTTTCATTTATTTCCTTCCTTTTCCTTCGCATCGTGGTTGCCATAGGCGGTCAAGTGATCGAGGTCCACCATTGCTGCTATCTAGGTGGACTCCTAGGTGGCCTCGGTGCGTGGCAGGGAGGGTCAGGGGGCATTTCTAAGAGAGGTTGTGGGCTCAATTGGTCTTGTTTTGTTTCCTTCAATTTCCTTTGCATTGAGGCTGCCACAGGTGATCATGTGATCGAGGTCCATCATTGCTGCTGTCTGGGTGGACTCCGAGGTGGCCTTTGTTTGGGGAGGGGAGGGTTGGGGGGCATGTGTTGTTTCAATTGTGTATGCGCTCATGGTGCAATGGGGAGGAGGCTTGCTACGTTGATGGTGGGGGTTATCTGGAAGAAGGATTTTGAGGTGGAACACTTCGACCTCCCTCCTTTGCGTGGAGGTGGCTGTAGGGGAAAATTATTCATCATCCAGTTGGTAAAGTTGTGGGAAATCTCCTAGGTTGCCTGTACGTAGGGTGCATGGGGTGCGGGGCTGCCCGATCCCTCCTCTTGTTTGGATATGTTCTTGTATTGTGTAGAGAGCCCCTTGATTTGCATTTATTTCCTTCCTTTTCCTTCGCATCGTGGTTGCCGCAGGCGGTCGAGTGATCGAGGTCCACTATTGCTGCTGTCCGGGTGGACTCCAAGGTGGCCTCAGTGTGCAGCGGGGAGGGCCGTGGGGCATTTCTAAGAGAGGTTGTGGGCTCGGATGGTCTTGTTTTGTTTCCTTCCGTTTCCTTTGCATTGAGGCTACCGCAGGCGATCATGCAATCGAGGTCCATCGTTGCTGCTGTCCGGGTGGACTCCTAGGTGGCCTTCGTGCGGGAGGGGGCATGTGTTGTTTCAATTGTGTATGCGCTTGTGGTCCAATGGGGAGGAGGCTTGCTACGTCGATGGTGGGGGCTATCTAGAAGAAGGATTTCGAGGTGGAATGCTTCGACCTCCCTCCTTTGCGTGGAGGTGGCCGTAGGGGAAAATTATTCATCGTCCCGTCGGCAAAGCTGTGGGAAATCTCCTAGGTTGCCTATACGTAGGGTGCGTGGGGTGCGGGGTTGCCCGATCCCTCCTCTTGTTTTGATATGTTCTTGTATTGTGTAGCGAGCCTCTTGATTTGCATTTATTTCCTTCCTTTTCCTTCACATCGTGGTTGCCGCAGGCGGTCAAGTGATCGAGGTCCACCATTGCTGCTATCTGGGTGGACTCCTAGGTGGCCTCGGTGCGCGGCGTGGAGGGTCGGGGGGAATTTCTAAGAGAGGTTGTGGGCTCGATTGGCCTTGTTTTATTTTCTTCCATTTCCTTTGCATTGAGGCTGCCACAGGCGATCATGCGATCGAGGTCCATCATTGGTGCTATTCGGGTGGACTCCTAGGTGGCCTCCGTGCAGGGAGGGCAGGGTTGGGGGGCATTTGTTGTTTTAGTTGTGTATGCGCTCATGGTCCAATGGGGAGGAGGCATGCTACGTTGATGGTGGGGGCTATCTAGAAGAAGGATTTCAAGGTGGAATGCTTCAACCTCCCTCCTCTACGTGGAGGTGGCCGTAGGGGAAAATTATTCATCATCCGATCAGTAAAGATGTTGGAAATCTCCTAGGTTGCCTGTACATAGGGTGTGTGGGGTGTGGAGCTTCCTGATCCCTCCTCTTGTTTGGATATGTTCTTGTATTGTGTAGCAAGCCTCCATATTTGCATTTATTTCCTTCCTTTGCCTTCACATCATGGTTGACATAGGTGGTTGAGTGATCGAGGTCCACCATTGCTGCTGTCCAGGTGGACTCCTAGGTGGCCTCGATGCGTGGCCTGTAGGGTCAGGGGGCATTTCTAAGAGAGGTTGTGGGCTCATTTGTTCTTGTTGTTTTAATTCCTTCCGTTTCATTTGCATTGAGGCTCCCATAGGGGATCATACGATCGAGGTCCATCGTTTCTGCTATCTGGGTGGACTCCTAGGTGGCCTCCGTGCGGGGAGGGGAGGGTTGGGGGGGCATTTCTAAGGTGTGTTGCGGGCTCGGTTTGTCTTGTATTATTTCCTTCCCTTGCCTTTATGTCGAGGCTGCCATAGGCGATCATCCAATCAAGGTCCATTGTTGCTGCTGTCCAGGTGGACTTCTAGGTTGCATCGGTGCATGGTGGGGAGGTTTGTATGGCCTCTCTGCGATGGGATTTGCGGTCGGTCATCCTCTTTTTATTTCCTCCCTTTTCCTTCGCATCGAGGCTACCGCAGGCGATCGGGAGATCGAGGTCCATCGTTGCTGCTGTCCGGGTGGATTCCTAGGTGGCCTTTGTGCAGAATGGGGAGGGTTGGGGCTTGTTTATAATATAGAGGTTGCGTGGTTGGTCGTTCTCCATTTGTTTCCCTTTGCATTGAGGTTGCCGTAGGCATTCGGTAGATCAAGGTCCACCGTTGCTTCTGTCCGGGTGGACTCCTAGGTGGCCTCGCTGTGTGCTGTGGAGGCTTTTGGAGGCATTCATTTCTAGGGGAGTGGGTGAGTGATCGCTCATTTTCTTGTCAGTCGGGGGTGTGGTTGCAAACTCCGGAGTGGCCTTGGTGCGTTGTAGCTCGGCAGGTCTACCCATTGGTTCACCATGTCCTTGGCATGTTACGTGTGCTTCCTTCTTTGTATGCAAGAGGTGCAAGGCATAAAAGTTTTACATGATATTTTGACATCTCTTTGACTCGATGGGTGTTCAGGTTGGCTCTTGGTAAGAGAGTGCTCGAAATGCCCTTTGAAGTGGGAGGGTGCTACCTGGTTGATCCTGCCAGTAGTCATATGCTTGTCTCAAAGATTAAGCCATGCATGTCTAAGTATGAACTAATTCAGACTGTGAAACTGTTGATGGCTCATTAAATCAGTTATAGTTTTTTTGATGGTACCATACTACTCGGATAACCGTAGTAATTCTAGAGCTAATACGTGCACCAAGTCCCGAATCTTTGGAAGGGATGCATTTTTTAGATAAAAGGCCGGTGCGGGATTGCCCGCTTCTCCAATGAATCATGATAACTTGACGGATCACACAACCCTTGTGCTAGCGATGCTTCATTAAAATTTTTTCCCTATCAACTTTCGATGGTAGGATAGAGGCCTACCATGGTGGTGACGGGTGATGGAGAATTAGGGTTTGATTCTGGAGAGGGAACCTGAGAAACGACTACCACATCCAAGGAAGGCAACAGGCGTGCAAATTACCCAATCCTGACATGGGGAAGTAGTGACAATAAATAACAATACTCGGCTCATCGATTTTGGTAATTGGAATGAGTACAATCTAAATCTCTTAACGAGGATCCATTGGAGGGAAAGTCTGGTGCCATTAGCCGCGGTAATTCCAGCTCCAATAGCGTATATCTAAGTTGTTGCAGTTACAAATCTCGTAGTTGGATCTTGGGTCGTAAAGGTCGGTCTGCCTACTCGGTGTGCACCTGCCCTTCCATCCCTTTTGTCGGTGGTGTGCTCCTGGCCTTAATTGGCTTGGTCACGGCTCCGGCGTTGTTACTTTGAAAAAATTAGAGTGCTCAAAGTAAGCTTATGCTCTGAATACATTAGCATGGAATAACGTGATAGGAGTCTGGTCCTATTGTGTTGGCCTTCGAGACCAGAGTAATGATTAATAGGGATTGTCGGGGGCATCCATATTTCATTGTTAGAGGTGAAATTCTTGGATTTATGAAAGACGAACCACTGAAAAAGCATTTGCCAAGGATGTTTTCATTAATCAAGAACGAAAGTTGGGGGCTCAAAGACGATCAGATACCGTCCTAGTCTCAACCATAAATGATGCCGACTAGGGATCAACGAATGTTACACTAAGGACTCCGCGAGCACCTTCTAAGAAATCAGAGTGTTTGGGTTTCGGGGGGGAGTATGGTTGCAAGGCTGAAACTTAAAGGAATTGATGGAAGGGCACCACCAAGAGTGGAGCCTGCAGCTTAATTTGAATCAACACAGGGAAACTTACCAGGTCCAGACATAGTAAGGATTGACAGATTGAGAGCTCTTTCTTGATTCTATGGGTGGTGGTGCATGGTCGTTGTTAGTTGGTGGAGCGATTTGTCTGGTTAATTCCGATAAAGAATGAGACCTCAGCCTGCTAAATAGCTATGCGGAGGTTCCCCTTCGCGGCCAACTTCTTAGAGGGAATATGGTCGTTTAGGCCATGGAAGTTTGAGGCAATAATAGGTCTGTGATGACTTTAGATGTTCTGGGCCGCATGTGCGCTACATTGATGCAGCCAACGAGCTTTTCTTCTTGGTTCGAGAGGATCAGGAAATCTTCTCAAATTGCATCGTGATGGGGATAGACCATTGCAATTATTGGTCTTAAACGAGGAATATCTAGTAAGCGCGTGTCATCAACTCATGTTGACTACGTCCCTGCCACACCGCTCGTCGCTCCTACCAATTGAATGATCCGATGAATTGCTCGGATTGCGTCGACGATGGTGGTCCACCGCCGTCGACGTCGTGAGAAGTTCATTGAACCTTATAATTTAGAGGAAGGAGAAGTTGTAACAAGGTTACCATAGGTGAACCTGCGGTAGGATCATTGATAGCAGGGGTTTTCTTTTTTTGTTCGGGTTGGTTGGGTTTTGATTGCAATGTGGGACTGCGTGCTGTGTCTCTAGGAGAGCGGGTTTGGTGTTTGGCAGGAACATTGTTGGTTGCTTGTCTTGAGGTAATGCTTGTTTTTTTGTGTGTGCTTGCAAGCCATGCTTGTGCTTGTCCCACCCATATTTTGTTTTTCTTTCCCCCAATGTGTTTCTGCGGGGGGT
Source organism: Pinus taeda (assembly GCA_000404065.3). Lineage (NCBI taxonomy): Eukaryota > Viridiplantae > Streptophyta > Pinopsida > Pinales > Pinaceae > Pinus > Pinus taeda. The sequence goes on along the minus strand of APFE030900614.1, from coordinate 127,920 downwards.
TCGGAAGCTTGTTTCTTGGGAGCCCTTCTGAGGACCTATTCGGCCGGGCCTGGTTATTGCAGTTGAGGTGCTCGGGAAATATGATGGATAAAAAGTTCAGACTCATTCGTAGTAGCGGTGCTCAGTCTTTTGTTTGTTGGAAGGAATGGGCCAAGGGTGCGGGCTTCCAGGCTTCCATAGTTGGTTCTCTCGAAAAGGCGGAGGTGGTTGATGTGCTACTTGGGTGAGCTTTTTCGTTGGTGGTTGGGTCGAGCGAGTGGTTGCGCGCGCGCTTGGTAGCTCAAACCTTCCGTGAGGGGAAATTGTCAGGGTGGGGTCAGGGTGGGATGGATGAAGAGCAGTTCAACCCGTTGGGCTATCCACCCTAGTCCCTCCTGACCGTGCCTCGAAATTGCCCTCGCAGAAGGGTTGGGTGTCCAGGTAATGAAAAACCCCTCCCTCGGTCTGAGCTCCATCGAGATCGCAATTTTCCCAGCTAGTGGGCAAGAGGGTGGCAATCTTATCTCGTGCCTTTTCCGTCGAGGGAATTCCTTGTCCTCTCGTGAGCCACTCCCCTTCTAAGGGAAAAAGAAGTAGTGGGTTGTGTCTTTGTTCCTCCCTTTGGATTGTGGGTTTTTTGTGGGACTTGGTCATTTCTTTGTTTCGTGGTGTGAGCTTTGTGGGAATCCCTCCCTTCAGTGGCCTTGCACCATCGATGTATTTATGGCCTGCAACTTTCTCTGGCATTGAGTGTCCGCTCGTGACAACTCCTCTTTGGAGTTTGATTCTTGAACCCCGTTGACTTTCTTGCTAGAAAGGTTGTTGGGTGTTTTGTACATGGAGGGGTGCAACAGCGGGGTGGGTTTGTGTTATTAGTAGTCTATTTTTTGTTTGAAGCCTTGTGGTGGGTTGGGGGGTTGTTTACCTTTCAGTAGCATGCTCCAAACACTGGTCTCATCGCGGCCCTTGTCTCTTATAGTGGTCAAGCTTAGGTTGTGATTTATTTGCTTGGTTGTTTGATTGATGTTTGTTATGTTGTAAAGCGTGTTGTGCCATACATGTAGATGGGAGGGTGTGAAGAGGTGGGATGCTTTTTGATTGGGTGCCTTGTTCAATTTCTTTCTGGTTAGCAGAAATATACTCGGTGTGTTGTTGAGCTTCCCTCTTTTCTTGGGATCTTTGTTTTTTTGGTGTTGTTTTCTTCCCTTCTTCCTTTTGCCCCTAAGCTTTGTGGAGGAGAGGTGTGATTGTTGTGGATTGGAGTTCAAGAAGGACAAAAAGTAGTGCGTGCTCCCGGGGTGGCCACCCTAGTCCTTCTTGATCGTCATCCCCTGCAGTTGCCCCCTTTTTGCAAAGGCGCGGGGGTTGGGAATCTTGTTCTCTGTTTGAACCTCCCCTTGTGAGCCAGTAGGCATGTTTGATATCTCTTGCCTTCCTGTTCTTTTCTTCCCTTCTTGCTATTGGCCTCTAGCTTTACAAAGAAAAGGTAGGTGGGATTGTTGTGGATTGGTGTTCAGGAAGGATGAAACGCAGTGTGAGATCACGGGTGGCCACCCTAGTCCTTATTGATCGTCGTCCCCCGCAGTTCACCCATTTTTACGAAGGCAGGGGGTTGGGGAAGCTTGTCTATGTTTGAGCCTCCCCTTGTGAGCTGGTAAACACATTTGATATCTCTCTTTCTTTGATGTTGTTTTCTTCCTTTTGACCCCCTAGCTTTATAGAGAAAAGGTGAGATTGTTGTGGATTGGTGTTGGGGAAGGACGAAACGCAGTGCGAGTTCCCAGGGTGGCCACCCTAGTCCTTCTCGATCGCTGTCCCCTGTAGTTCCCCCATTTTTGCGCAGGCACGAGGTTGCAGAAGCTTGTTCTCTGTTTGAAACCTCCCCTTGTGAGCTAGTAACCACGGTTGATGTCCCTCTCTTTCATATCATTTTCTTCCTTCTGGCCCCTAGATTTATAGAGAAAAGGTGGCATTGTTGTGGATTGGTGTTTAGGAAGGACGAAACGCAATGTGAGATCCCGGGGTGGCCACCCTAGTCCTCCTCGATCGTTGTCCCCTTCAATTCCCCCCATTTTTTACGAAGGCATGGGGCTTGGGAGGCTTGTGCTTTGTTTGAGCCCTCCCCTTGTGAGCTGGTAGCCACGTTTGATCTCTATTTATTTCACCTTTTTTTCTTCCCTTCTTTCTTTCGGTCCCTAGCTTTATGGAGAAAAGGGGGAATTGTTGTGTACTGGTGTTCGGGAAGGACTAAAAGCAGTGCGAGCTCCAGGGGTGGCCACCCTAGTCCTTCTCGATTGATGTTCCATGCTCTTCCCCCCATTTTGCGAGGGCATGGGGCTTGGGGAGATTGTTCTCTATTTGAGCCTCCTCCTTTGAGGGGGGTAGGCACCTTTGTTTCTCTTTCTCTCATGCGTTTTCCATCCCTTGGGCCCTTGGCCTTGAATTTGTTGTGGGGGGTGCCCCTATTTAGTGTTGTGGCTGATTTTTCGATAATACATGGAAATGACTCTCGACAATGGATATCTCGGCTCTTGTTACGATGAAGAATGTAGTGAAATGTGATACTTAGTGTGAATTGCATAATCCCGTGAATCATCGACTTTTTGAACGCAATTTGCGCCCAAGGCTTCGGTCAAGGGTAGTCTATTTGGGCGTTGCATCCCATTCAAATGCGCTCCCTGCAATATGCTAGGGAGCAACAGAGCTGGTCGTCCATGCCCAATGCTGTACGGTTGGTTGAAATACCTCAAGAGATGTTTCGTGGAGTGCGTTGGTGAGCAGTGATCTTGTCCCCTTGGATGGGCAGTCGGAGTTAGCTAATGCGGGCTTTGTGTTGCATCTCTCGAACTTGTTTTGCTCTCTCTTGCCCTCCCATCGGGTAGGGCGGATTTACCTCCAACTTTGCGACCTCAGCTCAGGTGAGAACACCTGCTGAGTTTAAGCATATAATTAAGTGGAGGAAAAGAAACTTACAAGGATTCCCCTAGTAGCGGCGAGCAAATTGGGAAGAGCCCATCATGAAAATCGGGCGGTAGCGTCGCCTGAATTGTAGTTTGTAGAAACGTCCTTAGCGTCGGACCTGGGCCAAGTCCCTTGGAAGGGGGCGCTTGAGAGGGTGACAGTCCCGTCAGCCCGAGACCCTGTTGCATCATGAGGCGTTGTCGACGAGTCGGGTTGTTTGGGAATGCAGCCCTAATTGGGTGGTAAATTCCGTCCAAGGCTAAATACGGGCAAGAGACCGATAGCGAACAAGTACCGCGAGGGAAAGATGAAAAGGACTTTGGAAAGAGAATTAAAGAGTGCTTGAAATTGCCGGGAGGGAAGAAGATGGAGGCTATCGATGCATATCAGTCGGATGTGGAGCGGCTCAGGCTAGTCTGCCGCTCAACTTGAGGTGCAAACCAACACGGGCTGCTGCATCGTCACAAGCACGGGTGGATTGCCGCCTGTCGGTTTGCCTCTGCGGTGGTTGAGTGTTACACAACAATTTGTCACCATCCCTGTTACCCCTTCTCCTGCACCTTGGAGGACTCATTTCAGGACCTATGAGAAGTGACATGACCTGGAAACAATTGCATCATATTCCCCTAAGTATGTACTTCATATGCCCTAAGGACACCTTCTGCAAAATACCCATAAAAATAGCCCTTTTTCCATTGTCGTGGTTTCACTGTGTATCACTCGCACCAATGGGGGAAATTCTCCAAAGAGGGCGCGCCAGCTAGAACTCTATCTCAGAGTCGCACTCGCGCCAGCCAAGTTGGGTAATGTTTTTAACAAACAAACTTCCGAAAGTTCTTCCTAACCCACTCATAAACTGAACCCATCTTGAGTTGGTTTATTTTGGCTTCGAATCTCCATAGAAGGGAATTTGTTTGCCACCTTCTCATGGAAGCTTATTAGTGATAAATCCAACCCCATGAATATTTTGGAAAATCCTAACTACTTCCCCTCTATCTATAAAAGCTTGTCCTTTTGCCTTTGACAAGCTAGTTCTAGTTCTAGTTTTCAAGTCCCAAAGTCTGAGAATTGCTAAGTTCATGCTGTAAGAAGCCTTTTTCATTCCCATAAGGCTAAATCTAAAGTGAGGAGATTCTTTTCCAAGTAACCAAGGAGAGAGAGGCTTGTTGCCCATCCCCAACAAGCTTTGCAAGGTATGTGCTGCTGATCACCCAGCCAAAGGAGGATTTGACGTCAGAACTATGGTTGTATTCTTCTTTGTTTATCAATAATAGATGACTATCATTATGATTCCACTCGTATTGTCTTTGTAATGATGATTGAGTTATATCCTTTCTGACTGATATATAGTTGCATCTATTGGATTTTATGCTTGTATTTTTGTCTTTTTTTGCATGTGCAGGTGTCCGTTCACAAGGATCATGGGGATTGTGACTGGCCGGAGTAAAGGAACGGGAGTGTCGACTCTTCTACAAGTACTAGAATTGGAATCAAGGTAGGCCCTCATCATTGATCTTTGATTTGAAATTAGGAACCTACGTGTTAGCGTTATTTGATTGTTGCTAGACCCCATTTGGGCTAGTAGGGATCGCCTTTGTCTGCAGAGGGGATTTACCTCCACAACAATTTGGCGACTCCACTGGGGAGTTGGTTTTTGTCTTGTTGTTTGATTTGTAAACTTTAGACGGAGCCTGAAGTACGACCAAATAGCCTTCGAAATGCTATTTCTCTGCATTAGCAAAGTAGATCAACGCCACTTCAGTCCAACTCTGGTTTGGTTTACGAACTGAACGGCTTGGAACTTGCCTTGTTTCTTGGTTGTTTCTTGGTTTCTTCTGCTTGGTTAGCCTTCTGGGTTGAGTCCTTGTGTTGCTTCTTGCCCCTTGGTGTACCTGGATACTGTTGGCCTAGCTTTGTCTCGTTTGATTTTTATTTTTCCATAGCAAACTTGGCTGGTGCTCTTTTATAGCGTTACATTCGTTCCAATTGGAACTAGTTTCTCATTGACAACCCGTGCCAATCCTTGAAAGGCGCTAGTTGCAGCGTGACAGTCAGCCAGGCCTGGGATCTTTTGAAGTTTGCTTGGCTGTGAGCCCTCTGAGCTTGGTTTTTATTCTGGGTACCTTCTTTTAGACTACTTGAGTGTGTTGGAGTGTGATTTGACTAGCTTTGATCGTTACCCTTTGGGTGTTTTCCTTTTTCCATCGATTTCACATTTCTAGCCCTAGGGCATCTAGTGGCTTTATGTGTTGAGCCTTCCTTAGGTGTTTTGATCTTCTAGTAGTCCAGTCGACTCTCTGATTACTCCCTTGCACTTGTTTGGTGGTTGAAAATCGTTTTATTGCGTTATTTGGGTGACTTGCTTCGTTTTCACTTGAATTTCGCTTTGTCTCACTTTGAGCCTAGATTACACGGCTCATTGGTCTCTTTGGGATTTTTCTTGTTCTTTGGAGGTTTGCTTGGTGATTTAGGGAAATGAATGTGCTTGTATTGAGTAGAATTTGTTTGTTATCATTTGTCAAAGTTTTTTTAATGCATTTTTCCATCAACATAAAAGAAAAAATCTCTTTTTATTTGTATTAGTTTATGAGAATTAGAGCTTTTCATTTTGATTAGTGATCTTGAAGAAAAGTTTGTTAATTTCCATTAGCTGTATTAGGTAAGTTCTTTGTTGTTTTGTGATCATTTCATTTTCATGAAAACTCTCAAACCCTCTTGTAACTAGCATTCATCGAATGAAATGACATATTTTGGCATATAGTTTGCATTTAGGAAATGTTGAGACATTACATACGGTAAGGCCTGGAAACTAAAACATAATACAAGATCAACTTTAAAATGAACTGAATGAATCTAAAAATGCATTGGAACATAACACACACTGTTTATAGGTCTAGGCTTGAGACGTGCTCCGGTATCATTAAACCTAGTCACTTTTGTTTCCACTCAAGGTTGGGTGATTCCTCCTTTTGTGAATCAATTGTGGTCTAGTACGACTTGTGCTCCCACGTACCGTTGAGTATATGGGGAGACCCCACTAGGTTATCATCCTTTATCCACAGGAAGCTATGTCTGCCACCTTACGACCCGTAATGCACCGAACACAACATTCGAGAAGATTGACTTCCGTACGGAAATTACTTGGTTTTCATACGATTGCCAAGGTGTATATGCAGTTTTATAGATTGTCTAGTAAACCTTTTGCCTAGTTCTCCAGAGTAGTCACTTTTGATCCTTTTCGAACTCCCTAAAAGAAAAGGTTCATCTGAGAATTTGTCACTTCGGTCTCATTAAACATTCAAAGGCGACTAGAGTCATATTTTTGTCCTTCTGTCGACTCTCTAAAGATGAAAAGGTCAAGTTATGTCCTTGTGTCTACAAATTAAATTACCCGCGATCACATGCCCTGTTAGATTATGTTTGTTGGCCATTTGATTGTGTGTCTTGGCTCTTTTTCAGCCCTGTGTGCGATTTTTAGTTTTGATGGCAACTTTTCAAGAGTTCACCAACCCAGGAATCCCCTCTGAAGGGAATCCTGGTCATTTTCATCCTTTTGGGAATGTTGGCGCTCCTTACATGGCAACGCTGTCCCTTCCTGGGTTAACTTTTGGGTTGCCTATTTGGTTGTTCTCAACCCCTATGGTCCCTAATGTTTCAACTACTGGTCAATCAGTTCCTCCACCCGAACAACATCATGTTGATTCCATGGTGGACCTCTCCCCTTCTTCGCCTGTTTCTACATCCTCATCTTCTACTTCACCTGGTGAAAGTCTAGATTCAAGTAACCAGATGGCTAAGAAGAAGAAGAAGATGAAGAATAAGAAGTCTCATAAGTGAGAGGCAAAAAGTGCAGCTCCTACCCCGAGTACATCTCAGGTCGGGCCACCTTCTACTCCTCCGTGGAAGGTCAAATTTCCTTGTAAATTGTGCAAGGGAAACCATCTTCTCCGTGATTGTCCTGGTCTTCCTAGGATCTTAGAAGTATGGTCTCACGATCTAGCCTGCCCCTCATCATTGTCTGAAGCTCATGGTGATGCTACCCTACCAACTGGCAATAGTAAGAAGAACGGGAAGATCTGATTCCGCTGTAGGCTATGTGAAGGAAACCATCTCCTTCACCTTTGTCCGCTCATGGATAAAGCTTCCGCTATTTTGGAAAGTCTTACAACTTCTTCACCCCAACTTCCCATTGGTTATCAGAGGCTCTCTTTAGATCCTCTCCTTGTCGACAAAGAGATTGATTTATATTCTTCTCTTGTCCATCCTCCTCTTTCCGAACCTGGCTGTGCTAACCCTGTTCCAGACCAACCATTGGTTGGAAAGAGTGTCGACTTGGGTTCACCACCCGTTGATCACTCTGTTTCGGAAGAGTGTAATTCTCATGCTCTTCTCGTCTCGTCAGATTCTCCTGAGTCTGAAAACGACTCTCTTATCCCAGCTGATCCCGAGAGTCCTTCTTCGGAGCAGGGGGCTAATCATACGATTCCCCCACCAAGTAGTTCAGTTGTTTCCTTTGACTGGAGTCACCTGACTACTTTACGCCTTCCATCCCATGTGCCTTTCCAGATTACAGTACATGCCTATGATAAGGCAGTACTTGGTACTGTCTTGGATGAGGGTGCATCTATCAGTCTTATGCCTTCCACTACTTGGCAAGTTTTGGGCTCCCCACAGCTTGTGTCGGTCGCATAGAATCTATTAGAATTTGACAGAGGAACCAGTCAACCAATAGGGATCCATCCAAAGTTCCCTATTACTTTGGGAGGCAAAACCGTCTATATAGATGTACTAGTTACCCAAGGTGCTTTAGATTTCAGTCTTCTCCTTGGTCGTGACTATGTTTATGCCATGGGGGCCCTTGTCTCTTCACTCTTTCGTGTGGTTTGCTTTCCACACGACGGAAGGATGGTGACTATAGATCAATTGTCATTCTTTAGTCCCCCCGTGCCTCCTGCATAGTTCTCAGCCCTTCCTGGTTTTTATCCACCAGTTTTATCTACCCCACCGTAGGTCAACTATGTGGCTACCAATCCCGTGCCTGTATCTAGTGATGCTACCGTCGTGCATAGTGTCCTGGGGGCATTGGGTCCTGAATTCTAAGATGTTGTCCTTCCACCGGAAGTGGCACTCTTGGAAGCAACGATTTCTTGTTCATTATGATGGAGTTCGTTCGGAGCATATTTTTCTTTCCTATGTCAAGCTCCTTAAAAAATGAAGCTAGGTTTGACCGAGCATAGTTCCTGATCTCGTGTCAAGCTTGTTAAGCAATGAAACAAGGGTTATGAGGATAGTTCTTTTACTGTGTCAACCTCATTAAAAAATGAAACTACTCCCTTTCCAAATCGAGTCTTTTGATTAAGATCTCGTACAATACAAGTCGAGTCTTTCCAAGATCTCGAAAGTGAAACTTCATTCCATCCACTTTTTTTAATGCAATGAAGCTTGGGGGGATGTACCTAGTTTTGCGTCATTATGCTGGGGGCATGCAAACTTATAACAAGTATATTTTTTCGTTTCAAGCTTGTGTAAACATGAAATAGAATCCAAGCAGAGTTCTCCATGGTTCAAGCTTGTGTAAAAATGAACCCGTACCCGATGTACATCTCGTGATTGCCATTTTTATCCGCTCAATTCTGCTAGATGAGTCTTGGTTGTTTCCATTCCATCGCCACCATCTCTTTGGTCGATCATATGCTTTCACTTTCTTGTTTTCCTTTCCTGAGGGACCATGGTTAAGAGTGGTTTTGATAGCCAGCCTCTTGACCATTACATGTTTTGAGCAGTTCCACCATTGCTGGAACTAGTTGCTACCCTTTATACCACTCGTTCCTCTAGGACGAGTGACCTTTAAGCTCTTTTCTGACTCGTAAATATGAAAATATTGCCGAGTATTTTTTCCCTTTTTGACTCGTTAAAGAGAATAAAAATGGAGGTATGCTTTCAGCTCTTCTCTGACCGTTTAAAGATGAAAAGATTGCCGAGTTATTCCTCTTGACTCATTAAATGTAAATAGGAGGCAGTCACCTTTAAGCTCTTTTCTGACCGTGTAAAGAAAAAAAGATCGTCGGACCCTTGTCATTTCAGGTTCGTTAACAGTTACGAAACGACGTGGTTTCGATCGCTTTTTTACTTTTTCATTTGGATTCCGTCGAAATGATGTTTTACAAGCATATGCTATCCCCGTTAAGCTTTTCATCAAAAATAACCAGGGTAATCGCCAGAAATGGTGGGGAAAATGGAACCAGAATCATTGTCATGTCGGCAGTATGTTGCTCTTGAACGTGGCACTTGTCTGCATTCGTGTCTAGGTGGGGACATCTCATCTCATTTTTCACTTGCCTCTGTAGGTTTGGGTGATCCTGTTTGACCTCTCATGTCAAATACTGCCAAGTCCACTGTCGTGCCGCCGATATGTTGAAGAGAAGTTGACCTCTGCGAAATAATCAACCTCACTCTGATAACTCACATAATCCTGATTCACAAACATATTATCCTTATCTGTCTCGTGTCGGTGATGTGGGAAACATTATGGCCCACCTTCGATCAAGGTCACTTCCTGTCAACTTTAGCTCATTATCCAGGAAGTTGACCTAGAGACTCCCTTCAGGTGCCTTGGAGCCTGCATGCCTCAATGGCAGTTTCTTCGTGTTCAACGTGAGGTTTTCATCATTGGCCTCCAATCGAATGATTCTATTGGTGTTCGACGCCAGCTCACTGATTCACATGTTGTAGCTTGTACCTATAGTACCTTGAGGGCCATTGTCATTATTGGTGGTACCTCTCACGTCTGTTAATAGTTTTCATCATTGACTGGTAATCAGACGATGTTCCTGCATGTTCAACTTCGACTCCCATATCCGCATGCTTGAACTTGTACTTTGTTCGGGTCGAGATGGAGCGCAAGACCCTGGATTTTGTCTGTAGAGATCCAAGTTGCGATTTTGTGAATTATTATGATCATTACATGACTCTTCACGGGATGGCTGCAACCATACTTGAGTTTGTTTATCGATCCTTACTGGATGGCTGCACCCATACCTTGGATCTAGTTTTTATGTACTCTGCTATAGATGGCTGCGCCCATACCACATACATCATGTACTTGAGATATCAGTTGTACTTCTCTATGTAGGTTCTCTGGCAGCAGTGCTTTCGGTTGGCCATGTTCTTGTAAAGCATTTCACCCCTCTCTCTCTCGGGCCTCATGCTTTAGGGGGCATCTGTTACACAACAATTTGCACCGTCCCTGTTACCCCTTCTCCCACACCTTGGAGGACTCATTACGGGACCTGTGAGAAGTGAAATGATCTGGAAACACTTGCATCATATTCCCCTAAGTATGTACTTCATATTCTCTGAAGACACCTTCTACAAAATACCCATAAAAATAGCCCTTTTTCCATTGTCGCGGTTTCACTGTGTATCACTCGTGCCAATGGGAGAAATCCTCCAAAGAGGGTGCACCAGCTGGTGCTCTGTCTCAAAGTCACACTCGTGCTAGCCAATTTGGGTAATGTTTTTAACAAACAAACATCTGAAAGTTCTTCCTAACTCACTCATAAATTGAATCCATCTTGAGTTAGTTTAGTTTGGCTTCGAATCTCCGTAGAAGGGAAGTTGTTTGCCACCTTCTCATGGAAGCTTCTTAGTGATAAATCCAACCCCATGAATATTGTGGAAAATCCTAACTCCTTCCCCTCTATCTATAAAATCTTGTCCTTTTTCCCTTGACAAGCTAGTTCTAGTTCTAGTTTTCAAGTCTCAAAGTCTGAGAATTGCTAAGTTCATGCTGCAAGAAGCCTTCTTAATTCCCATAAGGCTAAATCTAAAGTGAGGAGATTCTTGTCCAAGTAGCCAAGGAGAGAGAGGCTTGTTCCCCATCCCTAACAAGCTTTGCAAGGCATGTGCTGCTGATCACCCAGCCAAAGGAGGATTTGACGTCAGAACTATGGTTGTATTCTTCTTTGTTTATCAATAATATATGACTATCATTATGGTTCCACTCTTATTTCCTTTGTAATGATGATTGAGTTATATCCTTTCTGACTGATATATAGTTACATCTATTGGATTTTATGCTTGTATTTGTGTCATTCTTGGCATGTGCAGGTGTCCGTTCATGAGGATCGTGGGGATTGTGACCAGCCAGAGTAAAGGAACAGGAGCATCAACTCTTCTACAAGTACTAGCATTGGAATCTAGGTAGGCTCTCATCATTGGTCTTTGATTTGTAATTAGGAATCTACGTGTTAGTGTTATTTGATTGTTGCTAGACCCCATTTGGGCTAGTAGGGATCGCCTTTGTCCGCAGAGGGGATTTACCTCCACAACATCAAGGAACGAAGCGTGCACCCTTGTAGCGGGTTGTGTGCACCTGTGCACTCGTGGTGTTGGTCGGCGGGCTTTCCATTCGACCGTCTTGAAACACGGACCAAGGAGTCTAACATGTGTGTTAGTCGGCAGGTTTGAAAACCTGCGAGGTGTAAGGAAGCTGACAGGCTAGATCCCCTCTCTTGGGGGGGTGCATCGTCGACCGACCTTGAGCTTATGCGAAGGGTTCGAGTGCGAGCACACCTATTGGGACCTGAAATATGGTGAACTATGCTTGATCAGGGCGAAGCCAGAGGAAACTCTGGTGGAGGCTCGTAGCGATACTGATGTGCAAATCATTCGTCTGACTTGGGTATAGGGGCGAAAGACTAATTGAACCATCTAGTAGCTGGTTTCCTCCGAAGTTTC
>APFE030900614.1:98741-111241 GCA_000404065.3 Pinus taeda | reverse complement strand
TCCCGCCCGGGCGAAAACTGCAGCCCCGGCGCAGGGAACTTGGGTTTCCATGTCGCAACGTGACCAAAACTGACAAAGTTTATGGAACTCATGGTTTCCATGTCGCGGAACGATGAAGAACCTCCGAAGTCTTGCGAACTCGGGGTTTCCATTTCATGGCGGGGTGGAAACCGTTTGCCTAGTTTGTCTCTGGAACTTGGGGTTTCCATGCCTCATTGTGATGGGAGCCATCCAAGTGCGAGGAAAGCGAGGTTTCCCTGCCTCGCCATGACGACAGCTTCCCAAGTGCGCAAGAAATATAGGGTTTCCATGTCTTATCGTGCTGGAAACCTCTACCACGTATGTGGGCGGGTGTCAGGCATTCGAGTCGGGAGTGCCCGAGAGATTCAAGAGACTGAACCCGTAGTACGGGCGCTCGAGTTCGGCTATATGCGACTCGGGTGAGCGTTTGGTTATATGCGAAGTCTTGGCATGACATTCACTTATACACGATGGTGATGGGCACACTCATAGCGGGCGTGCCGTGTTGGGCATGGCACATGCCCCTTGATACCTGCACGATGGGCGAGTCACCGATGGAAAGTGCGCAAGCGACCCTTTTTGGGTGCTTGGATGAAAGAGGTGACCATGTACGGATGAGTTAGGATGCAGGCTGGTGTGCGACGTGCGGCGATGGGTGTAATCGGCGAGGTGTTGGAGCTGACCCACGGGTACGACAGTGCACACGAAGGGACGCGATGGTTCGTTGGAATGGGGTGTGTTGAGGTTATGTGGCAGGTCAGCCGGGCATGCATGTTGATGAAGCCGACCCTTGTTATCCCCGAGAGACACATCCCTTGGGCGAAAGGATGCGTATAAGTAAGGAGGATGGCGTTCGACAAAGGGACATCGAACTCAGACTTCCACATCACAGAACAAGTGTGAAGGAAGGATTTGGGAAAAAACGGTAGGAAGAGAAGGATGTAGGTAAGAGGGCCACACTAGCGGGCAGATTACAGAGGGCGGGTCGAACTTGGTAGTGCAGAAAGGCAGAGTGGGGCAGGTTACCGTCTAGGCAGGCAGGCCACACTGCATGCAGGCCACGCGCACTCACTATGGACCGCACCAATGGGCAGAGTTTGGGCGCCGCGGAACGGAAAGTTGGGTGGACAGGTTCATAGTTAAGGTGTGGAGTTGTGTCGTGCAGGCTGTGGGCAGTGCAGCACGACCACACGACACGAGGTTTAGTATCTGGGATATATTATTGATGAATGGTGGGTGCATGTGGATATAGCCAAGATCCAATTCGTTCGGGATTGGCCAACCCCAAACACTCTAAGAGAGCTCTGCAACTCTCTAGGTATTGCCGACATCTACCATAGGTTCGTGTTATGGACATGAGACTTCTGATTTTCCACTTCTCTACAAAAGCCACTGAGAATTCAGCAACACATACCAGACACACTTGGAGGGTTAGCAAGTTCCATATTTTCACCTCAAGGATGCACTGTTATGCCACCTGGGACACCTTTGTGTTCCTTCAAGCAAGAGTTACAAGATGATTTGGGAAGCACACTACAGTTGTGTTGTTGGGAATTTTGAGGTTAAGAAAATAGTGGAAGTACTACAAAATTATTTATGGTAAGTTATTTTGGCTACATTGTTAAGAACACTTATTGGAAAATTGATTGAGTGTTGAAAGAATAATTGAAGATAAATTTATGGTAAGTTATTTTCGCTGCATTATTAAGAACACTTATTGGAAAATTGACTAAGTGTTGAAGTCGACGCAGACCATGTACTCAAGTATTAGTAAAAGGAAAAAGTACGGCGGTGCCGCACCCGCTTATGCATGGTTGAAATACTACCACTAGGATAGGAGTGTGACATGGGGTCTCCCAGTCCCTCCTCCACAAAAGTCACCAAATTGCGGGGAACCCGAGGATTCCATGTCCCGCCTTGTCAAAAGCATCCCAAGTGCGGGAAATTTGGGGTTTCCATGTCTCGTCAGGATGGAAATCGCCCCAGGTGTAGTAAACTTGGTGTACATCGAGTTTGGAACCTCACGTCAAGAGAAAGGCTCGGTCGGTCAAGAGAATGAAGGTTTCTTCATTGGTAAAGGATCTCGCTAAGGATCAAAGGCTGCAGTCTCTTCTAGAGCTAGTCCACCATGGACTATCAAAAGTTGAAAGAAGGACACAGTGCTGGGGAACAAAGTGCCGAAGAAAGAAAGTGCAAAGAGGAGGAAGGACTTGACTTGTGCTGGGAGGATATCATTGTCAAGGGTCTAGGGCATCGCAATGACCAATAATAAGCTTCAATAAGAGAAATTTACGAAAGGGTTTTCCTCTCTTAGAGAGAGAGGTTTTTCCTTGGCAGAGAGCCAATATTTTGTGTTCTTGTTTTTATGTTTTTGGCACCAGTTTGATGAAAGTAAACACACATGCATTAATAAGAAGAGAATAAGATTAAGATAACACGATAAATTGTAAAAGAGATTCACAAATTGTTATCGAGTCTAGAATAATCCCACTATACTCCATTGCCCCAGATTCTTCAACGCGGTATAAGAGATAAGGTGACACATCAAGGAAAGGGAATCTCAAGAACATCCGCAAGGTTGAAGCATCAAGCCAAGAAGTCTCAATCACATCAAGGACAAGAAGGTCTACCATCTATCATTTATCATGGAAGACTACAAAGCAAGAAGAAACGCCTTGTATAAAGGCACGTACAAGAAGAACAAATCAAAGAGGGACCTACATCAAGCTACACCATCTTGAAAAATGAAAGTTAGTATGAGTCAATTCATCAAGCAAGTCCATTTGAAGAAAGCAACTTGAACAACATCAAGATCTAAGGAAGGCAAGCGCTCAAGTATTCAAGAAGAAAGCAAGTTCACTACATCTCAAACTCTATCAAGTAAGTATATGTCGCCTTCAGAGTATACCTCAGTGTCTTTTTGCAAGGAAAGTAACAAATTAGTTGGGACCACTACACGTCCAAAGTTCAATGGTTTGGATGCCAAGAATATGGATGCTACAAAAGGGATTGTCCTAAACTTAAGAAGGACAACAACAACAAGAGAAAAAGGGAAGAAGCTCATGTAACTCAAGAATTGAAAGAAGACGTCAAGAAGCAAAATAAGGAAGAACCTCTTATGACTAAGTCAACCTCTTTGCTTAAAGTCTTCTTTCAAAGGGGGTAGAGGTCTCATTGGGGGTCCCATTTATACACAAGCGAGAGCAGATGAAGCAAGAAAGGCTACACTAATCAAGGAGAACTATCAAATAAAGTCGATATGATAAAAGCATAATCAAGATGAGGTATATATGCATCAAAGTTTAGGCCATGTCATCATATGTATTGATTGGGTCATGGGAAAAGTTCTAGAATCACGATTAAGAATAAAAGGATCTATTTCACCAACGACATTCTCGGAGGCATGTAATATAGTGGAGTAAAGGTCAACATGAAGAAGTCCTCTCATAAGAAGTATAATGTGGTTGACTAATCAATCCAAGAAGAAGCAAATGAAGAAAGAGATCAAGCATGTGAAGAACATCGCAGTCACAAAGAATAACTATTTGACAAGATTCCTCAACATCTCTCAAAAGAAGGCATGGAAACTCTGATAAAGGAAGAAAAAGATAAAGGACCCTTGACACCTACGAAGGCCTTGGAGATAGTAAGGTGCAGATAACTGATTCAACTCTACAAATATGTCACGGTGAAGAGGCCATCCAACAAAAGCACCATTTGGTGTTGAAGAAATACCATGATGAAGTCATGAAGGGGCACTAAATCAAATTATGGGAACAAGCGAGTACAACTAAGCATCCATGTGATAAGTATTATAAAGGATAGACAAGATGAAAAAGGAGTAGCTAGATGACAAAAAGGACCTGATATATATGAAGAAGGCCACTTTCCACGAAGGGAGCAATGACATGACAAACCGGGAGGGAAAGTGATCGATGGTCGGTACCCTGCCAAGAAGAAGTTCAAACAAAGACTTCATGACATCGAAGGAATGAAGGAGATCAGGTGGTTGAAGGACCCAAGAAGAAGACGTTGTTGATGAATGGACAAGTCCCTAGCTAAGAGGGAGTTCTAACAAGTTCCCAACTACAAAGGAGCTTGGGCAAGTTCCTTGTTAGAGGAAACTTGGGCATGTCTTCCTCGATCAAGTGGAAGAGATAGACACAACATTATTATCTTCACTTGGCAAGAAAGAACGGGAGGATTGGGTAATCGTTTGGCATCTAATGCTCTCTGAGGATGTGTAGGGCATCCAAGACAAGAGTAGGCAAGAGGAGCAGTATTCTTTGAGGGATGGGAACCCAAGACAAGAATTGTCCTAGAAGGTCATACTCAGGGAACACCTGGGTGGGTATGTACCTTTAGAGACAATGACTAAGGTGTTTATAAGCCATTGGCCTCGCCAAAATTGTGCTTTGATCTTATGAGAGATAAAGTTGTTAGTCAAGGCTTTGCTATGAACAATGTTGGCTAATATGGTGCTATAACAGATGGGTTGCCAATTCGTTTTCTCTTATGTGAATTATTCAAGATTGAAAAATGGCCAAACACCTTGTAATGATTTATGAATACCTCCCTAGTGAAGAGTGGGTGTTGAAGAAAGTGTAACTGGGTTCGGTCTTCATAAATGTACTTTTGATATTTGTATTTATTCAAGAAAAGAAATATATATATATATATATATATAATATATATATATATATATATATATATATATATTATATATATAATATATATATATATATATATACATATATATATATATATATATATATTATATTTATCATTGAGTTTCTTGCTCATTGAAATAGGACTAACACATGTTAAAGTGTTATAAAGAGTCAAAAGAAAATGTTGAAGACCTTAAGAGCATGTTACACGAGGTATATTTATGTTTTAGATTCAAATATCTTCCTACCATCGTGCCTTCATTCGGGTTGTGCGCCCATTCAAACCCCAAATTTCCTTCGAGCGGGCTGAGTCATCGCGTGTCGTGCCGTGTTTGGGTGCCCGGGCACATGTGGCCGTGCCAAAAATGCTAAGTCGTGACCGCCCATGTGCCTTATTTGCTCGGGTCATGCACCCATGGAAACCCCAAATTTCGTTCAGGCGATTCGGGTCGGCTCGCCCAGGCTGGGTCGAGTCGTGCCGTGCCGTGTGTGGGTGCCTCGGCGCACGTGGCCGTGCCAAAAATTATATGTCATCAATGCCCATGTGTCTTCTGCACGTTCATGCGGCTCATTTGTCCGACGCTCCCTTGGGCCTTCGCTTAGGTCGTGCACCCATGGAAAGCCCAAATTTGTTCGGGCTGTGCACACATGGAAACCCCAAATTTCATTCGGGTGGATCGGGTCATGTCGTGTGTGGGTGCCCGTGCAAATGCGTTCGGGCGAGTCGGTTCGAGTCGTGCCATGCCGTGTGTGGGTGCTCGAGGACATGTGGCCATGCCAAAAATGTTAAGGCATGACCGCTCATGTGCCTTCTGCATGTTCGCGCGACCCATTTTCCCGATGCTCCCTCGTGCCTTCGTTAGGGTCATGCACCCATGGAAACCCCAAATTTCATTCAGGCGGGTCAGGTCGTGCCGTGTGTGGGTGCTCGAGAACATGTGGTAGTGCCAAAAATGCTATGTCATGACCCCCCGTGTGCCTTATACACATTCGTGCGGCCCATTTTCCTGACTCTCCCTTGTGCCTTCATTCGGGTCGCGCACCCATGGAAACCCCAAATTTCGTTCAGGTTGTGCATACAAGGAAACCCCAAATTTTGTTCGAGTCGGGTCATGTCGTGTCGTGTGTGGGTGCCTGTGCAAATGCATTCAGGCGGGTCGGGTCGGCTCGCCCAAGGCCGGTCGGGCGTGTGTGGGTGCCCAGGCACATGTGGTCGTGCCAAAAACGCTAAGTCGTGACCACCCGTGTGTCTTCTGCACGTTCGTGTGGCCTGTTTTCCTAACGCTTCCCCATGCCTTTGTTCAGTTCGTGCGCCCACAGAAACCCCAAAATTTCGTTCGGGTCATGCGCCCATTGAAACCCCAAATCTTGTTCGGGTGGGTCGGGACATGTCATGTTTGGGTGCCCGTGCAAATGCATTGGGGCAGGTCGGGTCGGGTTGTGCCGTGTCGTGTGACGGCACTGAGGGCAAACGTGGCTGTATAAAAAATGCAAAGTTGTGATTGGGGGTGGGATTTGTGCACGATCGTGCTGCCCATTCGCTTGAATCTCCCTTGTTCCTTCATTTTGGTTGTGTGTTGGAGCCCATGTAAACTCGTTCTAGCAGGTCGTTTGCCATGTAAACACCCGTTTGGGTGGGTCTTTTTCCATGTAAACTTGTTCGGGCAAATCGTTTGAGGGCGCCCACGTAAACTCATTCGGGCGGGTCAGGCGAGAGCGTCCGTGTAAACTCGTTCGGGCGGGTCGTGCGAGGTCATCCGTGCAAACTCGTTTGGGTGGGTCGTTTGGGAGAGTGCGTCTGTGCAAAATCATTCGGGCAGTTCGTTCAGGAGAGGGTGTCCGTGCAAACTCATTCGGGCGGGTCAGGTGAGGGC
This sequence comes from Pinus taeda, assembly GCA_000404065.3. NCBI lineage: Eukaryota > Viridiplantae > Streptophyta > Pinopsida > Pinales > Pinaceae > Pinus > Pinus taeda. The sequence goes on along the minus strand of APFE030900614.1, from coordinate 104,676 downwards.
GTCTGTGTAAACTTGTTCGGGCAAGGGCATCCATGAAAACTCGTTTGGGCGGGTCGTTTGGGTGAGGGCGTCTGTGCAAACTCGTTCGAGCGAGGGTGTCTGTGAAAACTCATTTGGGTGGGTCGTTCAGGTGAGGGCATCTATGCAAACTTGTTCAGGCAGGTCGGGTGAGGGCATCCATGTCAACTCGTTCAGGTGGGTTGGGCGAGGGCGTCCGTGCAAACTCGTTCGGGCGGGTCGGGCGAGGGCACGCCCAGGCACACGAGCCCGTATTAAAAATGCTAAGTTGTGACCCGGGGTGGCCTTTGTGCACATTTGTGAAGTTCTTTTGCCTTTCTCTCCATTGTCCCTTCGTTTTAGTAGTGTGGGCGCCCATGTAAACTTGTTCGGGCGAGGGCGTCCATGTCAACGCGTTCGGGCGGGTTGGGCAAGGACGTCTGTGTCAACTCGTTCAGGCGGGTTGGGTGAGGGTGCCCGTGTCAACTCGTTTGGGCGAGGGTGTCCGTGTAAAGTCGTTCGGGTTGTTTAGGCGAGGGCGCGCCCAGGCGAATGAGCCGATATAAAAAATGCTAAGTTGTCACCCGAGGATGGCTTTGTGCATGTTCGTGTAGCTCGTTTTCCTGGCTCTCCCTTGCCCCTTCGTTTCGGTCATGTGGGCACCCATGTAAAATCGTTTGGGTGGGTCATTTGAGGGCATCCGTGTACTCGTTCGGGCGAGTCAAGCGAGGGCGTCTGTGTGAACTCATTCGGTTGGGTCGGGTGAGGGCGTCCGTGTGAACTTGTTCGGGCGGGTCAGGCGAGGGTGTGCCCGGGCGAATGAGCCTGTATCAAAAATGCTAAGTTGTGACCCAAGGTTGGCTTTGTGCACGTTTTTGCAGCTCGTTTTCCCAACTCTCCCTTGTCCCTTCGTTTCGGTCGTGTGGGTGCCCATGTAAACTCATTCGTGCAGGTCGTTTGAGGGTGTCCATGTCAACTCGTTCGGGTGGGTCGTTCGGGCGGGTCGGGCGAGGGCTCACCTGAGTGAATGAGCCCGTATCAAAAAATGCTAAGTTGTGACCCGAGGTTGGCTTTGTGCATTTTCATGCAACTCGTTTGCCTTGCTCTCCCTCGTCCCTTCGTTTCGGTGAGTCGTTTGAGGGCGTGCATGTGAACTCGTTCGGGCGGGTTGGGCGAGGGCGTGCGTGTGAACTCGTTCAGGCGGGTCGGGCGAGGCCGTCCGTGTGAACTCATTCGGGCGGGTTGGGAGAGGGCGCACCCAGGCGAATGAGCCCGTATCAAAAAATGCTAAGTTGTGACCCGAGGTTGGATTTGTGCACGTTCGTGTAGCTCATTTTCCCGGCTCTCCCTTGTCCCTTCATTTTGGTGAGTCATTTGAGGGCGTACGTGTGAACTCGTTCGGGCGGGTCGGTCGAGGGCGTGCCAGGGCGAACGAGCCCGTATCAAAAAATTCTAAGTTGTGACCAGAGGTTGGCTTTGTGCACGTTCGTGCAACTCGTTTGCCCGGCTCTCCCTTGTCCCTTCATTTCGGTTAATCGTTTCAGGGCGTGCGTGTCAACGCGTACGGGCGGGTCGGGCGAGGGTGTCCGTGTGAACTCGTTCAGGTGGGATGGGCGAGGGTGTGCCCTGGCAAACAAGCTCGTATAAAAAAATGCTAAGTTATGACCCGAGGTTGGCTTTTTGCACATTCGTGCAGCTCGTTTTCCTGGCTCTCCCTTTTCCCTTCATTTTGGTGAGTCGTTTGAGGGCGTGCATGTGAGCTCATTCGGGCGGGTCGGGCGAGGGCATCCGTGTGAACTCGTTCGGGCAGGTTGGGCGAGGGCACGCCCGGGCGAATGAGCCCGTATCAAAAAATGATAAGTTGTGACCCAAGGTTGGCTTTGCTCACATTCGTGCAGCTCGTTTGCCTAGCTCTCCCTTGTCCCTTCGTTTTGGTGAGTCGTTTGAGGGCATGTGTGTGAGCTCATTCGGGTGGGTCAGGCGAGGGCATCCATGTGAACTCGTTCGGGCGGGTCGGGGGAGGGCGCGCCCGGGCGAACGAGCCCGTATAAAAAAATGCTAGTTGTGACCCGAGGTCGGCTTTGTGCACATTCGTGCAGCTCGTTTTCCCGGCTCTCACTTGTCCCTTAGTTTCAATGAGTCATTTGAGGGCGTGCATGTGAGCTCGTTCGGGCGGGTCGGGCGAGGGCATCCGTGTAAACTCGTTCAAGCGGGTCGGCCGAGGGCGTCCGTGTGAACTCATTTGGGCGGGTCGAGTGAGGGTGCGCCCGGGCAAACGAGCCCGTATCAAAAAATGCTAAGTTGTGACCCGAGGTTGGCTTTGTGCACGTTCGTGCAGCTCGTTTGCCCAGATCTCCCTTGTTCTTTTGTTTCGGTGAGTCATTTGAGGGCGTGCGTGTGAGCTCATTCGGGCGGGTCGGGCGAGGTCGTCCATGTGAACTCGTTCAGGCGGGTCGGGCGAGGGCGCGCCCGGGCGAACGAGCCCGTATCAAAAAATGCTAAGTTGTGACCCGAGGTTGGCTTTGTGCACGTTCGTGCAGCTCGTTTTCCCTGCTCTCCCTTGTCCCTTCGTTTCGGTGAGTGATTTGAGGGCGTTCGTGTGAGCTCGTTTGGGCAGGTCGGGCGAGGGCGTCCATGTGAACTTGTACGGGCGGGACGGGTGAAAGCATCCGTGTGAACTTGTTCGGGCGGGTCGGGATAGGGCGTCCATGTGAACTCGTTCGAGCGGGTCGGGCGAGGGCGCGCCCGGGCGAACGAGCCCGTATCAAAAAATGCTAAGTTGTGACTCGAGGTTGGCTTTGTGCATGTTCGTGCAACTCGTTTGCCCGACTCTCCCTTGTCCCTTCGTTTCGGTGAGTCATTTGATGGCGTGCGTGTGAGCTTGTTTAAGCGGGTCGAGTGAGGGTGTCCATGTGAACTTGTTCAGGCGAGTCAGGCAAGGGTTCGCCCGAGCGAATGAGGCCATATCAAAAAATTCTAAGTTGTGACTCAAGGTTGGCTTTGTGCACATTCGTGCAGCTCGTTTTCCCAGCTCTGCCTTGTCCCTTCGTTTCAGTGAGTCGTTTGAGGGCGTGCGTGTGAGCTCGTTCGGGCGGGTCGGGCGAGGGTGTCCATGTGAACTCGTTCGGGTGGGTAGGGCGAGAGCCCGCCCAAGCGAACGAGCCCGTATCAAAAAATGCTAAGTTGTGACCCGAGGTTGGCTTTGTGCACGTTTGTGCAGCTTGTTTTCCCGGCTCTCCCTTGTCCCTTCATTTCAGTGAGTCGTTTGAGGGCGTGCATGTGAGCTCGTTTTGGTGGGTTGGGCAAGGGCGCGCTTGGGCGAACGAGCCCATAGCAAAAAGGGCTAAGTTGTGACCCAAGGTTGGATTTGTGCACATTCGTACAACTCATTTGCCCAGCTCTCCCTTGTCCCTTTGTTTCTGTGAGTCGTTTGAGCACATGCATGTGAACTATTTCAGGCGGGTCAGGTGAGGGCGTGCGTGTTAACTCGTTCAGACGGGTAAGGCGAGGGCGTCCATGTGAACTCATTTGGGTGGGTCGGGCGAGGGCGCGCCCAGGTGAACGAGCCCATATCAAAAAATGATAAGTTGTGACCCGAGGTTGGCTTTGTGCATGTTCGTGCAGCTCGTTTTCCCGGTTCTCCCTTGTCCCTTCGTTTCGGTGAGTCATTTGAGGACGTGCGTATGAACTCGTTTGGGCAGGTCGGGCGAGGGCGTGCTCGGGCGTGCTAGCCCGTATGAAAAAATGCTAAGTTGTGACCAAAGGTTGGCCTTGTGCACATTCGTGCAACTTGTTTGCCCGACCCTCCTTTGTCCCTTCGTTTCGGTGAGTCGTTTGAGGGCATGCGTGTGAACTCGTTCAGGCGGGTCGGGTGAGGGTGTGCGTGTTAACTCGTTCTTGTGGGTCGGGCGAGGGCGTGCCCAGGCAAACGAGCCTGTATTAAAAAATTCTAAGTTGTGACCCAAGGTTGGCTTTGTTTACGTTCGTGCAGCTCATTTTCCCGGCTCTCCCTTATCCCTTCGTTTCGGTGAGTCATTTGAGGACGTGCGTGTGAACTCGTTAGGGCGGGTTGGGCAAGGGCACGCCAGGGCGAGCAAGCCCATATCAAAAAATGCGAAGTTGTGACCCGAGGTTGGCTTTGTGCACATTCATGTAGCTCGTTTGCCCGGTTCTCCATTATCCCTTCATTTCACTGAGTCGGGCAAGGGCGTTCGTATGAACTCATTTGGGCGGGTTGGGAGAGGGCGCGCTCAGGCGAATGAGCCCATATCAAAAAATGCTAAGTTGTGACCCGAGGTTGGCTTTGTGCACATTCGTGCAGCTCGTTTGCCAGAATCTCCCTTGTCCCTTCATTTTGGTGAGTTGTTTGAGGGCGTGTGTGTGAACCCGTTCGGGCGGGTCGGGCGAGGTCGTCCATGTGAACTCGTTCAGGCGGGTCGGGTGAGGGCGTGCCCGGGCGAATGAGCCCATATCAAAAAATGCTAAGTTGTGACCCAAGGTTGGCTTTGTGCACATTCGTGCAGCTCATTTTCCTGTCCCTCCTTTGTCCCTTCGTTTCGGTGAGTCACTTGAGGGCGTGCGTGTGAACTCATTCAGGCTAGTCGGGCGAGGGCGTCTATGTGAACTCATTCGGTCGAGTCGGGTGAGGGCGAATGAGCCCGTATAAAAAATTCTAAGTTGTGACCTGCAATTGGCTTTGTGCATGTTCGTGCAGATCATTTTCCCGACTCTCCTTTGTCCCTTCTTTTCGGTGAGTAGTTTGAGGGCGTGCGTGTCAACTCGTTCGGGCTGGTCGGGCGAGTGCGTCCGTGTGAACTCGTTTAGTCGAGTCGGGTGAGGACACGCCTGGGAAAACAAGCCCGTATCAAAAAATGCTAAGTTGTGACCCCAGGTTGTCTTTGTGCACATTCGTGCACCTCGTTTTCCCGGCTCTCCCTTGTGCCTTCGTTACGGTCGTTTGGGCACCCATGTAAACTCATTTGGGTGGGTTGTTTTAGGGCATCCTCGTCAATTCATTCGAGCTGGTCGGGTGAGGGCATGCTCAGGTGAACGATCCCGTGACAAATATGCTAAGTTGTGACCCGAGGTTGGCTTTGTGCACATTCGTGCAACTCGTTTTCTCGGCTCTCCCTTGTCCCTTCGTTTTGATCTTGTGTGTGCCCATGTAAACTCTTACAGGTGGGTCATTCGAGGGCGCCCATGTCAACTCATTCGGGTGGGTCGTTCGAGGGCGTTCATGAAAACTTGTTTGGTGAGGGCGTCCATGTAAACTCGTATGGGTTGTTGAGGTGCGGCTCCCTGGCTCGTCTTGGTCCCCTTGTGCCCATCCAAATGATACAAGTGACAAGTTTCATTTTCGTGCCTGAAGGATGGCCTTGGGTCATTTTTAGGGTGCCCTATTTTCATCTTCTCTCCATCCCCACTCGGTAGCGCATGAGCGGTAATGTTGGCCATGCTCATCCCGAGAGGTATGTGAATAATTCCTCTTCTTCTCTCTAATTTCTTGGAGCTGTATGGGCTATTGTGGTGGGGCTTCCCAGCTTGTCTTGGTCCCCTCGTGCCCCTCTAGATCATACCATCGACAGGGTTTCTTTCCGTGTGAAAGGTGGGTTGGCAATCGAGTTGTGTTTTTGGGTTTTCCCGAACGATGGCCTTGGGTCATCTATAGGGTGGCCGATTTTCATCTTCTCTCCATCCCCACTCGATAGCGGATGAGTGGTAATGCTGGCCATGGTCGTCCCTGGAGGCATATGTGAACAATTCCCCTTCTGCTCTCCAAGTTCTTGGAGCTGTATGGGCTGTTGTGGTGTGGCTCCCTGGCTTGTCCTAGTCTCCTCGTGCCCCTCCAAATGATACCAGCGACAGGTTTTCTTTCCGTATGAAAGGTGGGTTGGAAATCGAGTTGTCTTTTTGGGTTTGCTTGACGATGGCCTTGGGT
>APFE030900614.1:91241-93741 GCA_000404065.3 Pinus taeda | reverse complement strand
TTGAATGATCCGGTGAAGTGTTCAGATTGCGTCAACGATGGTGGTCCACCGCCATCGACGTCATGAGAAGTTCATTGAACCTTATCATTTGGAGGAAGGAGAAGTCATAACAAGGTTACCGTAGGTGAACCTGCTTTAGGATCATTGATAGCAGGGGTTTTCTTTTTTGGTTCGGGTTGGTTTGGTTTCGATTGCAATGTGGGACTGCGCGCTGTGTCTCTAAGGGAGCGGATTTGGTGTTTGGTGGGAACATTGTTGGTTGCTTGTCTTGAGGTAACGCTTGTTTTTTCATGTGTGGTTGCAAGCCATTCTTGTGCTTGTCCCACCCATCTTTTGTTTCTCTTTCCCCCAATGTGTTTCTGCGGGGGGTTCGGAAGCTTGTTTCTTGGGAGCCCTTCCGACGACCTATTCGGCCGGGGATGGTTGTTGCAGCTGAGGTGCTCGAGAAATACGATGGATAAAAAGTTCATAATCATTCGTAGCAGCGGTGATCGGTCTTTTGTTCGTTGGAAGGAATGGGCCAAGGGTGCGGGCTTCCATAGTTGGTTCTCTCAAAAAGGCAACGATGGTTGATGTGTTGCTTGGGTGAGCTTTTCCGCTGGTGGTTGGGTTGAGGGAGTGGTTGCGCACGCACTTGGTAGCTCAAACCTTCCATGAGGGGAAATTGTCAGGGTGGGGTTAGTGTGGGATGGATGAAGAGTGGTTCAACCCGTTGGGCTAGCCACCCTAGTCCCTCCTGACTGTGCCTCGACAATTCCCTCGCGGAAGGGTTGGGTGTCCAGGTAATGAAAAACCCCTCCCTCGTTCTGAGCTCCATCGAGACGCAATTTTCCCAGCTAGTGGGCAAGAGGGTGGAAATCTTATCTCGTGCCTTTGCCATCGAGGGAATTCCTTGTCCTCTCGTGAGCCACTCCCCTTCTAAGGGAAAATAAAGTAGCGGGTCTGCTTGTGACAACTCCTCTTTGGAGTTTGATTCTTGACCCCTGTTGACTTTATCGCTAGAAAGGTTGTTGGTTGTTTTGTACACGGAGGGGTGCAACAGTGGGGTGGGTTTATGTTATTAGTAGTCTATTTGTCGTTTGAAGCCTTGTGGCAGGTTGGGGGGTTGTTTACCTTTCAGTAACGTGCTCCAGACACTAGTCTCATCGCGGCAGTTGTCTCTTCTAGTGGTCAAGTTTAGGTTGTGATTTATTTTCTTGGTTGTTTGATTGATGTTTGTTATGTTGTAAAGCGTGTTGTGTCATACATGTAGGTGGGAGGGTGTGAAGAGTTGGGATGCTTTTTAATTGGGTGCCTTGTTCGATTTCTTTCTGGTTAGCGGACATCCACTCGGCGTGCTGTTGAGCTTCCCTCTTTTCTTGGGATCTTTGTTGCTTTGGTGTTGTTTTCTTCCCTTCTTCCTTTGGCCACCCTAGTCCTTCTCAATCGCCGTCCCCTGCAGTTGCCCCCTTTTTGTGAAGGTACGGGGGTTGGCAAGCTTACTCTCTGTTTGAGCCTCCCCTTGTGAGCCGGTAGCCATGTTTGATATCTCTTGCCTTCCTGTTGTTTTCTTCCCTTCTTGTTGTTGGCCCCTAGATTTACGGAGAAAAGGTGGGTGGGATTGTCGTGGATTGGTGTTCAGGAAGGACGAAACACAGTGCAAGTTCACGGGTGGCCACCCTAGTCCTTCTTGATCGCTGTCCCCTGCAGTTCCCCCTTTTTGTGAAGGCAGGGGGTTGCGGAAGCTTATTCTCTATTTGCGCCTCCCCTTGTGAGCTGGTAGACACATTTAATATCTCTCTTTCTTTCATGTTTTTTTCTTTCTTTCGGCCCCCTAGCTTTACGGAGAAAAGGTGGGATTGTTTTGGATTGGTGTTGGGGAAGGACGAAATGCAGTGTGAGTTCCCAGGGTGGCCACCCTAGTCCTTCTCGATCGTCGTCCCCTGCAGTTCCCACCTTTTTGCGCAGGCACGGGGTTGCAGAAGCTTGTTCTCTGTTTGAAGCCTCCCCTTGTGAGTCAGTAACCACAATTGATGTCCCTTTCTTTCATGTTGTTTTCTTCCTTCTAGCCCCTAGCTTTACGGAGAAAAGGTGGCATTGTTGTGCATTGGTGTTTGGGAAGGACGAAAGGCAGTGCGAGCTCTCGGGGTGGCCACCCTAGTCCTCCTCGATCGCCGTCCCCTTCAATTTCCCCCCTTTTTTGTGAAGGCACGGGGCTTGGGAGGCTTGTGCTTTGTTTGAGCCCTCCCCTTGTGAGCCGGTAGGCACGTTTGATCTCTATTTCTTTCACCCTGTTTTCTTCCCTTCTTCCTTTCGGTACCTCGCTTTATGGAGAAAAGGGGGAATTGTTGTGGACTGGTGTTCAGGTAGGACTAAAAGAAGTGCAAGCTCCAAGGGTGGCCACCCTAGTCCTTCTCGATTGTTGTTCCATGCACTTCCCCCCATGTTGCGAGGGCGTGGGGCTCGGGGAGATTGTTCTCTATTCGAACCTCCTCCTTTGAGGGGGGTAGGCACCTTTGTT
>APFE030900614.1:71241-88741 GCA_000404065.3 Pinus taeda | reverse complement strand
TGGATTGTCCAACCACCAATAGGGAACGTGAGCTGGGTTTAGACCGTTGTGAGATAGGTTAGTTTTACCCTACTGATGAACCACACCACAATAGTAATTCAACTTAGAATGAGAGGAACCATTGATTCACACAATTGGTCATCACGCTTGGTTGAAAAGCCAGTGCCACGAAGCTACCGTGTGTCGGCTTATGATTGAATGCCTTTAAGTCAGAATCCACACTAGAAGCGGTGCATGTGACTCTTCGACTGTATCTTGACTTGCAGTAGGGGCGTCGCTTTGTCGCCCCCAGGGGCCCGTATCATTTTCAAACCGTGACCGTGAAGCATCTCGGTCAGGGCAGCTTTGAAGTTAAATTCCAAACAGTCGTTGAGAAGAATCCTTTGCAGACAACTTAAATATGCGACGGGGTATTGTAAGTGGAAGAGTGGCCTTGCTGCCACGATCCACTGAGATTCAGCCCTTGGTCGCCTCGTTTCAGAGCTTCGCTCTTGTCACAAATAAATCTACGCAACCCTCCCACTCTCGTGCCTTTGCCTCTTCCTCAAGACGACAATTTTTTATTGCTTGGGGGTGGGAAATTTGGGGTTTCCACACCACGACGGAAAAGGCGCCGAAGCCCAGGAAAACTGGGGTTTCCATGTCATGCCACGATGCCCAAGCATGGGAACAATTAGGGTTTTCATGTCGTGCCCGGGTGCCCAAAATTTGGGGTTTCCACCCGGCGCCTAAAATTTGGGGCTTCCATGTCACGCCAAAAATTTGGGGCTTCCACCTGGCGCCTAAAATTTGGGGCTTCCATGTTGCGCCAAAAAATTGGGGTTTCCACCTACAACCTAAAATCTGGGGATTCCATGTCGCGCCAAAAATTTTGGGTTTCCATGTCGAGCATAAAATTTGGGGGTTTTTCCCAGTGCTAAAAAATTTGGGGTTTCCAAGTCGCACCCTGGCGCCCAAGCTTGGGGAAACTTGGGGTTTCCATTTCGTGCCTAAAATTTGGGGCTTCCGCCCAGCACAAAACATTTTGGGGTTTCCAAGTCGCGCCCAAGCCTAGGGAAAGTTGGGGTTTCCATGTTGCGCCACGACCGAAACTGGCGGCGCCTAAGCCTGTGGAAACTGGGGGTTTCCAAGTCACGCCCCAGCGCCCAAGCCTAGGAAACTTGGGGTTTCTACGTCTCGCCCTTGATGCAACCACGAGTTTTCGCATTTTACGGCATGATGGAAACACGGGGTTTTCAACAATTCCCAAACGTGGGGAACCCGGGGTTTCCATGATGATGCAAACCAGCTCGCAAGTCTCGGGAACTTGGGGTGTTTTGAAACCACTTCCCAAGTCTGGGGAACTCACGGTTTCCATGTCGCAGCACACCCTGAATCGCCTGAGAGTCTGTGGAACTTTTTATTTCCATGTCGTGGGGCCACGAAAAGTCGCCAAAGTCCGGGGAACTTGGGGTGTCCATTTTATGGCACGATGGAAACTGCTACCCAAGTCAGTGGACACACACGGGGTTTCGATTTCATGTCACAGCAAAAATTGCTACCCAAGTCTGGGGAACGCAGTGTAAGGACCTGCGGTTTGGTTTCTTCCCGTCAGTGCGAAGTGCAAACTCTACGACTGAAACGGGCTGAATTACATGTTGGGGCGAGTTGAATGAAGGATTGTTGGCCGACCAACAATCGGATGGAAAGTTTCTGATGTGTAAGGGCATTTTGGTGGCAGTCAAGTCGGCCTGGGCAGCGACTCGCCCATCCGCTCGTATAAATATGGCAAGACGTTGGAGCACTTGGCATTCATTCGAAGATGGATGTTCGAACATGAGCATTCGGTGATCAAGAAAAAAGTGAGAAGTAGTGGAGCAGGTCACAAAAGAGGCGCGGGTGTATATGTGCCCACTCTTGGGCAAGCACAGACGATATGCACAGGTTTTGGTTATCGGGTGAGGGCGCGGGTAAGGAAGGCACCCGTTGTTTGGTGTGACATGGGTGGCTCGGGTAGGTCGCCCGCTTTTCGTGGAAGAAGAAACACGGAGGTGTCTCCGGTGACTCGGGTAGGTCACCCGCCCATCGTGCAAAAGGAAACGCAGGGTGACTCGAGTGAGGTCGCTCGCCCGTCATGCAGCGGTAAATGAGGTTCAGTTGAGGAGTGCGGTTGGCAGCTCGTGTGATGTCGTGCCCACCCAGCTCAGGCAAGGAACTCGGTTGGCACACGGAGGTGTTCCATATTTGTAAAATTGGCTATGTATGAAACTTGGTGTTTCCCAAGTATACTTGTAAATCCTTGTAAACATTGTAAAGTTGAATAATATATTATGTTCGGGCAGACTCATCATTCAAGGAGTTTCCCCTCCCTTTTATACTATTCAATTGTGTTCTTCATGTATAATTGCTGATGATAATGAATGTGTATGGGTGTTCATTGGTATAAAGGAAACATAATAATGCTTGGATGCGAAAAACAAACTAAGTAGACTAATGGTTAGGCGTAGTCCATGAACATAAGTATTGGTGAAAAGAAAGTGTTTGGTGGCGCCGCACCTCGCCAAGTACGGTTGAAAGACTACCATAGGCGTGGGGGCGTGACACGTGAGGTTCCCATGTCGCTCGCGCTATGGCTAAAACTACCGCCCAAGTCTGGGGAGCTTCAGGTTTCCATGTCACCGCACGACAGGGAATGGTTGCCCAAGTTTGGGGAGGTTCGGGTTTCCATGTCATCGCGCGACAGGGAATGACTGCCCAAGTCTACCGAACACGAGGCTTTTCATTCTATGGCATGATGGAAACCATGACCTCGGGGTCTTCCATGCCCCGCCATGACAGAAACCGTGACCTCGGTGCAGGGAACTCGGGTTTCCATGCCGCGGAACGACAGAGAACTGCTCGAGTCTGCGGAACCCGGGGGATCTTTTTTTGTGGCATGAGGGAAACTGCTTAATTTCGGGAACCTCTGGGGTCTGCATCTCCCGCCCAGGTGAAAACTGTGGCCCCGTCACGAGGAACTTGGGTTTCCATGTTACAACACGACCGAAATCGACAAATTTTATGGAACTCATGGTTTCCATGTCGCGGAACGATGAAAAACCTCACAAGTCTTGCGAACTCGGGGTTTCCATTTCACAGCGGGGTGGAAACCGCTTGCCTGGTCTCTCTCTGGAACTTTGGGTTTCCATGCCTTGTTGTGATGGGAGCCATCCAAGTGCGGGCAAAGTGGGGTTTCCCTGCCCCGCCGTGACGATAGCTACCCAAGTGCGTGTGAAATCTAGGGTTTCCATGTCCCATCGCGCTGGAAACCTCTACCATGTACGCGGGGGGGTGTCAGGTATTCGAGTCAGAAGTGCTCGAGAGAGTCAAGAGACCGAACCCGTAGTACAGGCACTCAAGTTCGGCTATATGAGACTCGGGTGAGCGTTTGGTTATATGCGAAGTGTTGGCATGGCATTCACTTATGTGTGACGGTGATGGGCGTACTCCTAGCAGGCACGCCGTGTTGGGCATGGCGCACGTCCCTTGATACCTGCACGATGGGAGAGTCATTGATGGAAGGCGCATGGGTGACCCTTGTTGGGTGCCCAGATGAAAGAGGTGACCATGTGTGGATGAGTTAGGACGCGGGAGGGTGTGCGATGTTCGACGACGGGTGTAATCGGCGAGGTATTGTATCCGACCCATGGGTGCGACGGTGCACACGAAGGGATGCGTCAGTTCGTTGGAATGGGGTGTGTCGAGGTTATGTGTCAGGTTAGTCGGGCATGCATGTTGATGGAGCTGACCCTTGTTATCCTCGAGATACACATCACTTGGGTGAAAGGATGCGTATAGTTAAGGAGGATGGCGTTCAATGAAGGGACATCGAACTCAGACTTCCACATTGTAGAACAAGTGTGAAGGAAGGAGTTGGGCAAAAATGGAAGGAAGAGAAGGACGCAGGTAAGAGGACCATTCGGGTAGGCAGGCCGCACTACATGCGGGCCATGCACCCTCATTATGGACTGCACCGACGAGCAGAGTTTGGGGGCTGCGAAACGAAAAGTCGGGCGGACATGTTCGCAGTTTAGGTGTGGAGTTGTGTCGTGCAGACCGTGGGTAGTGCAACACGACCACATGACATGAGGTTCAGTATCTGGGATATATTATTAATGAATGGTGGGTGCATGTGGATATAGCCAAGATCCAATTCATTCGGGATTGGCCAACCCCAAACACTCTAAGAGAGCTCCACAACTCTCTGCGTGTTGTCGACATCTACCATAGGTTCATGTTATGGACATGAGACTTCTGATTTTCCACTTCTCTACAAAAGCCACTGAGAATTCAGCAACACATACCAGACACACTTGGAGGGTCAGAAAGTTCCATATTTTCACCTCAAGGATGCACTGTTATGCCACCTTGGACATCGTTGTGTTCCTTCAAGCGAGCATTACAAGATGATTTGGGAACACACTACAGTTGCGTCATTGGGCATTTTGAGGTTGAGAAAATAGTGGAAGTACTACAAAAGTATTTATGCTAAGTTATTTTTGCTGCATTGTTAAGAACACTTATTGGAAAATTGATTGAGTGTTGAAAGAATAATTGAATATAAATTTATGGTAAGTTATTTTGTAGCATAGTTAAGAACACTTATTGGAAAATTGACAGAGTGTTGAAGTAGGTGCAGACTGCGTACTCAAGTATTGGTAAAAGGAAAAAGTATGATGGTGCCACACTCACTTATGCATGGTTGAAATACTATCACTAGGATAGGAGCGTGACATGGGGTCTCCCAGTCCCTCCTCCACAAAAGTCACCAAATTGCGGGGAACCCAGGGATTCCATGTCCCGCCTTGTCGAAAGCATCCCAAGTGCGGGAAATTTGGGGTTTCCATGTCTCGTCGCGATGGAAATCTCCCCATGTGCAGTAAACTTCGTGTACATCGAGTCTGCAAACTCACGTCAAGAGAAAGGATCGGTCGGTCAAGAGAATGAAGGTTTATTCATTGGTAAAGGATCTTGCTAAGGATCAAAGGCTGGAGTCTCTTCTAGAGCTAGTCCACCATGGGCTATCAAAAGTTGAAAGAAGGACACTGTGTCAGGGAACGAAGTGCCGAAGAAAGAAAGTGCAAAGAGGAGGAAGGACTCGACTTGTGCTGGGAGGATATCATTGTCAAGGGTCTAGGGCTTCACAATGACCAATAAGAAGCTTCAATAAGAGAAATTTACGAAAGGGTTTTCCTCTCTGAGAGAGAGAGTTTTTTCCTTGGCAGAGAGCCAACATCTTGTGTTCTTGTTCTTATTTTTTTGGCATCAGTTTGATGAAAGTAAACACACATGCATTAATAATAAGAGAAGAAGATTAAGATAACACGATAAATTGTAAAAGAGATTCACAAATTGTTATCAAGTCTAGAAGAATCCCACTATAACCCATTGCCCCAGATTCTTCAACGCGGTATCGAAGCTAAGGTGAAACATCAAGGAAAGGGAATCTCAAGAACATCCTCAAGGTTGAAGCATCAAGCCAAGAAGTCTTGATCACATCAAGGACAAGAAGGTCCACCATCTATCATTCATCATGGAAGACTAAAAAGCAAGAAGAAACGCCTTGTATAAAGGCACGTACAAGAAGAACAAATCAAAGAGGGACCTTCATCAAGCTACACCATCTTGAAAAATGAAAGGCAAGTCCATTTGAAGAAAGAAACTTGAACAACATCAAGATCTAAGGAAGGCAAGCCCTCAAGTCTTCAAGAAGAAAGAAAGTTCACTACATCTCAAACTCTATCAAGTAAGTATATGTCCCCTTCTGAGTATACCTCAGTGTCTTTTTGCAAGGAAAGTAACAAATTGGTTGGGACCACTACACGTCCAAAGTCCAATGGTTTGGATGCCAAGAATATGGACGCTACAAAAGGGATTGTCCTAAACTTAAGAAGGACAACAACAACAAGAGAAAAAGGGAAGAAGCTCGTGTAACTCAAGAAGTGAAATAAGACGACAAGAAGCAAAAGAAGGAAGATCCTCTTATGACTAAGTCAACCTCTTTGCTTAAAGTCTTCTTTCAAAGGGGGTAGAGGTCTCATTGGGGGTCCCATTTATACACAGGTGAGAGAAGATGAAGCAATAAAGGCTGCACCAATCGAGGAGAACTATCAAATAAAGCCGAGATGATAAAAGCATAATCAAGATGAGGAATGTATGCATCAAAGTTTAGGCCATGTCATCATATATATTGATTGGGTCATGGGAAAATTTCTAGAATCACGATCAATAATAAAAGGATCTCTTTCGCCAATGACATGCTTGGAGGCATGTACTACAGTGGAGTAAAGGCCAACATGAAGAAGTGCTCTCATAAGGAGTATAAGGTGGTTGACTAATCAATCCAAGAAGAAGCAAATGAAGAAAGAGATCAAGCATGTGAAGACCATCGTGGTCACAAAGAATAACTATTTGATAAGATTCCTCAACATCTCTCGAAAGAAGGCATGACAACTCTGACAAAGGAAGAAAAAGATAAAAGGACCCTTGACACATACGAAGGCCTTGGAGATAGTAAGGTACAGATAACCGATTCAACTCTACAAATATGTCATGGTGAAGAGGCCATCCAACAAAAGCACCATTTGGTGTTGAAGCAATACCACGATGAGGTCATGAAGGGGCACTAAATCAAAGTATGGGAACAAGCGAGTACAACTAAGCATCCATGTGATAAGTATTATAAAGGATAGACAAGATGACAAAGGAGTAGCTAGATGATAAAAAGGACTTGATATATATGAAGAAGGCCACTTTCCATGAAGGGAGCAATGACATGACAAACCGGGAGGGAAAGTGATCGATGGTCGGTACCCTACCAAGAAGAAGTTCAAACAAAGACTTCATGACATCGAAGGAATGAAGGAGATCAAGTGGTTGAAGGACCCACGAAGAAGACGTTGTTGATGAATGGACAAGTCCCTAGCTAAGAGGGAGTTCTAACAAGTTCCCAACTACAAAGGAGCTTGGGCAAGTTCCTTGTTAGAGGAAACTTGGGCATGTCTTCCTCGATCAAGGGGAAGAGATAGACACAACATTCTTGTCTTCACTTGGCAAGAAAGAACAGGACGATTGGGTAATCATTTGGCATCTGATGCTCTCTGAGGATGTGTAGGTCATCCAAGACAAGAGTAGGCAAGAGGAGCGGTCTTCTTTGAGGGCTGGGAACCCAAGACAAGAATTGTCCTAGAAGGTCATACTCAGGGAACACCTGGGTGGGTATGTACCTTTAGAGACAGTGACTAAGGTGTTTATAAGCCATTGGCCTTGCCAACATTATGCTCTGATCTTATGAGAGATAAAGTTGTTAGTCAAAGCCTTGCTATGAGCAATGTTGGCTAATATGATGCTATAACAGATGGGTTGCCAATTTGGTTTCTCTTATGTGAATTATTTAAGATTGAAAAATAGCTAAACACCTTGTAATGATTTATGAATACCTCCCTACATGAGGTATATTTATGTATTAGATTCAAATATATTCCTACCCTCGTGCCTTCGTTCGAGTTGTGCGCCCATTCAAACCCCAAATTTCCTTCGGGCAGGTCGAGTCATCGCGTGTCGTGCCATGTGTGGGTGCCTAGGCACAAGTGGCCATGCCAAAAATGCCAAGTCATGACCGCCCATGTGCCTTCTTTGTTCGGGTCATGCACCCATGGAAACCCCAAATTTTGTTCGGGCAATTCGGGTCGGCTAGCCCAGGGTGGGTCGGGTTGTGCCGTGCCGTGTGTGGGTGCCCCGATACATGTGGCCGTGCCAAAAATTCTAAGTCGTCACCACCCGTGTGCCTTCTACATGTTCATGTGGCCCGTTTTCCTGATGCTCCCTCGGGCCCTCGTTCAGGTCGTGCACCCATGGAAATCCCAAATTTTGTTCGGGCCGTGCACACATGGAAACCCAAAATTTCGTTTGGGTGGGTCGGGTCATGTTGTGTGTGGGTGCCCGTGCAAACGCGTTCGAGCAAGTTGGGTTAGGTCATGCCGTGCCATGTGTGGGTGTTGGGGAACATGTGGCCATGCAAAAAATGTTAAGGCATGATCACCAGTGTGCCTTCTGCATGTTCTCGCGACCTATTTGCCTGATGCTCCCTCGTGCCTTCATTCAGGTCGTGCACCCATGGAAACCCCAAATTTCGTTCGGGTGGGTCGGGTCGTGCCATGCATGGGTGCTCGGGAACATGTGGCAGTGCCAAATATGCTAAGTCATGATCCCCCGTGTGCCTTATACACATTCACGCGGCCCCTTTGCTCGACGCTCCCTTGTGCCTTCGTTCGGGTCGCGCACCCATGGAAACCCCAAATTTCGTTCGGGTTGTGCATACAAGGGAACCCCAAATTTTGTTCGGTTCGGGTCGTGTCGTGTCGTGTGTGGGTGCCGTTGGAAACACGTTTGGGTGGGTCAGGTCGGCTCACCCAAGGCCGGTCGGGCCATGTGTGGGTGCCTGGGCACACGTGGTCGTGCCAAAAATGCTAAGTCGTCACTGCTCGTGTGCCTTCTGCACATTCGTGCGGCCCGTTTGCTTGACGCAACCCCGTGCCTTCGTTCAAGTTGTGCGTCCATAGAAACCCCAAAATTTTGTTTGGGTTGTGCACCCATGGAAACCCCAAATTTCGTTCAGGCGGGTCGGGACGTGTCGTGTGTGGGTGCTCGTGCAAACGCGTTGGGGTGAGTCAAGTCGGGTTGTGCCGTGTTGTGTGATGGCATCCAGGGCACATGTGGCCATATAAAAAATGCAAAGTTGTGATCGGGGGTGGGCTTTGTGCACAATCGTGCTACCCGTTTGCCCGAATCTCCCTTGTGCCTTCGTTTTGGTCGTGTATCGGAGCCCATGTAAACTCATTCGAGCGGGTCGTTTGCCATGTAAACACTCGTTCGGGAAGGTCATTTTCCATGTAAACTCATTTGGGGAGGTCGTTTAAGGGTGCCCGTGTAAACTTGTTCGGGAAGGTCGTTTTCTGTGTAAACTCGTTCAGGCGGGTCATTTGAGGGCGCCTGTATAAACTCATTCGGGCGGGTCGGGTGAGGGCGTCCATGTAAACTCGTTCTGGCAGGTCGTGTGAGGTTGTTCGTGCAAACTCGTTCAGGTGGATCGTTTGGGAGATGGTGTCCGTGCAAACTCGTTCGGGCGGGTCGTTCAGGAGAGGGCATCCGTGCAAACTCGTTCGGGAGGGTTGGGCGAGGGCATTCGTGCAAACTCGTTCGGGCGAGGGCGTCCATGCAAACTCATTCGGGCGGGTCGTTCGGGCGAGGGCGTCCTTCCAAACTCGTTCGGGTGAGGGAGTCCGTGCAAACTCATTCGGTCGGGTCGTTCGGGCGAGGACATCCATGCAAACTCATTCGGGTGGGTCGGGCGAGGGCGTCCATGTCAACTTGTTCGGGTGGGTCGCGCGAGGGCATCTGTGCAATCTCGTTCAGGTGGGTCGGGCGAGGGCGGGCGTCTGTGTAAACTCGTTCGGGCTGTTCGGACGAGGGCGCTCTCGGGAAAATGAGCCCATATCAAAAATGCTAAGTTGTGACCCGAGGATGGCTTTGTGCACGTTTGTGCAGCTCGTTTGCCTAGCTCCCCTTTGTCCCTTCATTTCGGTCGTGCAGGCGCCCATGTAAACTTTTTTGGGTGGGTCGTTTGAGGGTGTTCGTGTACTCGTTCGGGCGGTCGGGTGAGGACGTCCATGTGAACTCGTTCGGTTGGGTCGGGCGAGGGCATCCATGTGAACTCGTTCAGGCAGGTCGGGCGAGGGAGCGCCCGGGCGAACGAGCCCGTATAAAAAATGCTAAGTTGTGACCTGAGGTTGGCTTTGTGCACATTCATGCAGCTTGTTTGTCCAGCTCTCCCTTGTCCCTTCGTTTCGGTCGTGTGGGCGCCCATGTAAACTTGTTTGTGCGGGTCGTTTGAGGGTGTTCATGTCAACTCGTTAGGGCAGGTCGTTCGGGCGGGTCGGGCGAGGGAGCACCCGTGCGAACGAGCCCCTATCAAAAAATGCTAAGTTGTGACCCGAGGTTGGTTTTGTGCATGTTCATGCAGCTCGTTTTCCCGGCTCTCCCTTGTCCCTTCGTTTCGGTGAGTTGTTTGAGGGTGTGCGTGTGAACTCGTTCAGGCGGGTCGGGCGAGGGAGTTCGTGTGAACTTTTTCAGGTGGGTCGGGTGAGGGTGTCCCTGTGAACTCGTTCGGGCGGGTCGGGCGAGGGTGCGCCCATGAAAATGAGCCCATATCAAAAAATGCTAAGTTGTGACCCGAGGTCGGCTTTGAGCACGTTCGTACAGCTCGTAAGCCCAGCTCTCCCTTGTCCCTTCATTTCGGTGAGTCGTTTGAGGGTGTTCGTGTGAACTTTTTCAGGCGGGTCGGGCGAGGGCACGCCCAGGCGAATGAGCCCATATCAAAAAATGCTAAGTTGTGACTCGAGGCTGGCTTTGTGCACGTTCGTGGAGCTTGTTTTCCCGACTCTCCCTTGTCCCTTCATTTTGGTGAATCATTTGAGGGCGTGCGTGTGAAATCGTTTGGGTGGGTCGGGCGAGGGCGTCCGTGTGAACTCGTTCGGGCGGGTCGGGCAAGGGCGCACCCGGGCGAACAAGCCCGTATCAAAAAAGGTAAGTTGTGACCTGAGGTTGGCTTTGTGCACCTTCGTGCAACTCGTTTGCCCGACTCTCCCTTGTCCCTTCGTTTCGGTGAGTCATTTGAGGGTGTGCGTGTGAGCTCGTTCGGGCGGGTTGGGTGAGGGCATCCATGTGAACTCATTCAGGTGGGTCGGGTGAGGGCGCGCTCGGGCGAACGAGCTCGTATCAAAAAATTCTAAGTTGTGACCCAATTTTGGCTTTGTGCACGTTCGTGCAGCTCGTTTGCCCAGCTCACCCTTGTCCCTTTGTTTTGGTGAGTCATTTGAGGGCGTGCATGTGAGCTTGTTCAGGCGGGTCGGAAGAGGGAGTCTGTGTGAACTCGTTCTGGCGCGTCGAGCGAGGGCGTCCATGTAAATTTGTTTGGGCGGGTCAGGTGAGTGCATCCTTTTGAACTCGTTCAGGTGGGTCAGGCGAGAGCGTGCCTGGGCGAATGAGCCCATATCAAAAAATGCTAAGTTGTGACCCGAGGTTGGCTTTGTGCACGTTCGTGCAACTCGTTTTCCCAGCTCTCCTTTATCCCTTCGTTTCGGTGAGTCATTTGAGGGCGTGCGTGTGAGCTCGTTCAGGCGGGTTGGGTGAGGGCGTCCGTGTGAACTCGTTCGGGTGGGTCGAGGGAGGGTGCGCCCGAGCGAACGAACCCATATCAAAAAATGCTAAGTTTTGACCTGAGGTTGGCTTTGTGCACGTTCGTGTAACTCGTTTGCCCAGCTCTCCCTTGTCCCTTCATTTAGGTGAGTCGTTTAAGGGCGTGTGTGTGAGCTCGTTCGAGCGGGTCGGGCGAGGGCGTCTGTGTGAACTCGTTCGGGCGGGTCGGGCAAGCGCGTCCGTGTGAACTCGTTAGGGTAGGTCAGGCGAGGGCACACCCGGGCAAACGAGCCTGTATCAAAAAATGCTAAGTTGTGACACGAGGTTGGCTTTGTGCATGTTCGTGCAGCTCGTTTGCCCGGCTCTCCCTTGTCCCTTCATTTCAGTGAGTCGTTTGAGGGCGTGCGTGTGAGCTCGTTCGGGCGGGTCAGGCGAGGGCATCCATGTGAACTCATTGAGGCGGGTCAGGCGAGGGTGCACCCGAGCGAATGAGCCCGTATCAAAAAATGCTAAGTTGTGACCCAAGTTTGGCTTTGCACACGTTCGTGCAGCTTGTTTGCCCGACTCTCCCTTGTTCCTTCGTTTCGATGAGTCGTTTGAGAGCGTGCGTGCGAGCTCGTTCAGGTGGGTCGGGTGAGGGCATTCGTGTGAACTAGTTTGGGTGGGTCAGGGGAGGGCGCACCTGGGCGAACGAGCCCGTACCAAAAAATGCTAAGTTGTGACCTGAGGTTGGCTTTGTGCACGTTCGTGCAGCTCATTTTCCAGGCTCTCCCTTGTCCCTTCGTTTCGGTGAGTCGTTTGAGGGTGTGCGTGTGAGCTCGTTCGGGTGGGTCGGGTGAGGGTGTCTGTGTGAACTCGTTTGGGCGGGTCGGGCGAGGGCGTGCCTAGGCGAACGAGCCCATATCAAAAAATGCTATGTTGTGACCCGAGGTTGGCTTTGTGCACGTTCATGTAGCTTGTTTGCCCGACTCTCCTTTGTCCCTTCGTTTCAGTGAGTCGTTTGAGGGTGTGCGTGTGAGCTCATTCGGGCAGGTCGGGCGAGGGCGTCCATGTGAAATCGTTCGGGTGGGTCGAGTGAGGGCGCACCCAGGAGAACGAACCTGTATCGAAAAATGCTAAGTTGTGACCCGAGGTTGGCTTTGTGCACGTTCGTGCAGCTCGTTTGCCCGGCTCTCCCTTGTCCCTTCATTTCGGTGAGTCATTTGAGGGTGTGCGTGTGAGCTTGTTCAGGCGAGTCGGGCGAGGGCTTGCCCAGGCAAGCGAGCCCATAGCAAAAAATGCTACGTTGTGACCCAAGGTTGGCTTTGTGCACGTTCGTGCAACTCATTTGCCCGACTCTCCCTTGTCCCTTCGTTTCGGTGAGTCGTTTGAGGGCGTGCATGTGAACGCGTTCGGGCAGGTCGGGCGAGGGCATGCGTGTTAACTCGTTTGGGCGGGTCGGGGGAGGGCGTCTGTGTGAGCGCATTGAGGCAGGTTAGGCGAGGGCGCGCCCGGGGGAACGAGCCTGTATCAAAAAATACTAAGTTGTGACCCGAGGTTGGCTTTGTGCACGTTCGTGCAGCTCATTTGTCTGGCTCTCCCTTGTCCCTTCATTTCGGTGATTCGTTTGAGGGCGTGCATGTGAACTCGTTCAGGCGGGTTGGGCGAGGGCGCGCCCAGGCGGGCAAGCCCATATCAAAAAATGCTAAGTTGTGAACCGAGGTTGGCTTTGTGCACATTTGTGGAGCTCGTTTGCCCGGCTCTACTTTGTCCCTTCGTTTTGGTGAGTCGTTTGAGGGCATGCGTGTGAACTCGTTCAGGTGGGTCGGGCAAGGGCATCCGTGTGAACTCGTTCGGGCAGGTCAGGCGAGGGCATGCCTGGGCAAACGAGCCCGTATCAAAAAATGCTAAGTTGTGACCCGAGGTTGGATTTGTGCACGTTCGTACAGCTCATTTTCCCGGCAATCCCTTCTCCCTTCATTTCGGTGAGTTATTTGAGGGCATGCGTGTGAACTCGGTCAGGTGGGTTGGGCGAGGGCACGCCCGGGCAGGCGAGCCCATATCAAAAAATGCTAAGTTGTGACCCAAGGTTGGCTTTGTGCACGTTCATGTAGCTCATTTGCCCTGCTCTCCTTTGTCCCTTCGTTTCGGTGATTCGTTTGAGGGTGTGCGTGTGAACTCATTTGGGCGGGTCAGGCGAGGGTGTCCGTGTGCACTTGTTTGGGTGGGTTGGGTGAGGGCGCGCCTGGGTGAACAAGCCCGTATCAAAAAATGCTAAGTTGTGACCTGAGGTTGATTTTGTGCACGTTCGTGCAGCTCGTTTGCCCGGATCTCCCTTGAGCCTTCGTTTCAGTGAGTCGGGCGAGGGCGTTCGTGTGAACTCTTTCAGGTGGGTTGGGCGAGGGTGCGCCTGGGCAAACAAGCCCTTATCAAAAAATGCTAAGTTGTGACCCGAGGTTTCCTTTGTGCACATTCGTGCAGCTCGTTTTCCAAGATCTCCTTTGTCCCTTCGTTTCGGTGAGTCATTTGAGGGCGTGCGTGTGAACTCATTCGGGCTGGTCGGGTGAGGTTGTCCGTGTGAACTCATTCGATCGGTTCAGGCGAGGGCGCGCCTGGGCGGACAAGCCCATATCAAAAATGCCAAGTTCTGACCCACGGTTGGTGTTGTGCATGTTCGCGCAGCTCGTTTTCGCGGCTCTCCTTTGTCCCTTCATTTTGGTGAGTAGTTTGAGGGCGTGCGTGTCAACTCGTTCAGGCTGGTCAGGCGAGGCGTCCGTGTGAACTCGTTCAGTCGGGTCGGGCGAGGGCGCACTTGGGCGAACGAGCCCGTATCAAAAAATGCTAGGTTGTGACCCGAGGTTGGCTTTGTGCACGTTCGTGCAACTCGTTTGCCTGGCTCTCCCTTGTCCCTTCGTTACGGTTGTTTGGACACCCATGAAAACTCGTTCGGGTGGGTCATTTTAGGGTGTCTGCGTCAACTCGTTCGGGTGGGTCGTTCGGGCAGGTCGGGTGAGGGTGCACTCGGGCAAACGATCCCATGCCAAAAGTGCTAAGTTGTGACCTAAGGTTGGCTTTGTGCACATTCGTGCAGCTCATTTTCCCAGCTCTCCCTTCTCCCTTCGTTTCGGTCTTGTGTGCGCCCATGTAAACTCTTACGGGCGGGTCGTTCGAGGGTGCCCGTGTAAACTCATTCGGGCGGGTCATTCGAGGGCATTCGTGCAAACTCGTTTTGGTGAGGGCGTCCATGTAAACTCGTATGGGTTGTTGTGGTGTGACTCCCTGGCTCATCTTGGTCCCATTGTGCCCATCCAAATGATACAAGTGATAGGTTTCCTTTTCGTGTGAAAGGTGGGTTGGTAATTGAGTTGTGTTTTCGGGTTTGCCTGAAGGATGGCCTTGGGTCATTTGTAGGGTGGCCGATTTTCATCTTCTCTACATCCCCACTCGGTAGCGCATGAGAAGTAATGTTGGCCATGCTCGTCCCAGGAGGCATGTGTGAACAATTCCCCTTCTACTCTCTAAGTTCTTCGAGTTGTATGGGCTATTGTGGTGTGGCTCCCCAGCTCATCTTGGTCCCATCGTGCCCATCCATATGATACCAGTGACAGGGTTTCTTTCCATGTGAAAGGTGGGTTGGAAATCGAGTTGTGTTTTTGGGTTTGCCTGAACGATGGCCTTGGGTCATCTGTAGGGTGGTTGATTTTCATCTTCTCTCCATCCCCACTCAATAGCACATGAGCGGTAATGTTGGCCATGGTTTTCCTGAGAGGAATATGTGAACAATTCCCCTTCTGCTCTCCAAGTTCTTGGACCTATATGGGTTGTTCTGGTGTGGCTCCCTGGCTTGTCCTGGCCTCCTCGTGCCCCTCTAGATGATACCAGCGGTAGGTTTTCTTTCCATGTGAAAGGTGGGTTGGCAATCGATTTGTGTTTTTGGGTTTTCCTGAATGATGGCCTTGGGTCATTTGTAGGGTGGCTGATATTCATCTTCTCTCTATCCCCACTCGGTAGCGCATGAGCGGTAATGTTGACCATTGTCGTGCCGGGAGGCATATGTGAACAATTCCCCTTCTGCTCTCTAAGTTCTTGGAGCTGTATGGGTTGTTGTGGTGTGTCTCCCGGGCTCGTCCTAGTCCCCTCGTGCCCCTCCAGATGATACCAGTGGCAGGTTTTCTTTCCGTGTGAAAGGTGGATTGGCAATCAAGTAGTGTTTTCAGGTTTGCTTGAACGATGGCCTTGGATCATTTTTAGGGTGGTCGATTTTCATCTTCTCTCCATCCCCACTCAGTAGCACATGAGCAGTAATGTTGGCCATGCTCGTCCCGGGAGGCATATGTGAACAATTCCTCTTCTGCTTTCTAAGTTCTTGGAGCTGTATGGGTTATTGTGGTGCGGCTCCCTGGCTTGTCTTGGTCCCCTCATGCCCCTCCAGATGATACCAGCGACAGGTTTTATTTCCGTGTGAAAGGTTGGTTGGAAATCAAGTTGTGTTTTCAGGTTAGCCTAAATGATGGCCTTGGGTCGTTTGTAGGGTGGTCGATTTTCATCTTCTCTCCATCCCCGCTCGGTAGCGCATGAGCGGTAATGTTGGCCATGCTCGTCCCGAGAGGCATACGTGAACAACTCCCCTTCTTCTCTCTAAGTTCTTGGAGTTGTATGGGTTGTTGTGGTGTGGCTCCCTGGCTCGTCTTGGTCCCCTCGTGCCCCTTCAGATGATACCAGCGACAGGTTTTCTTTCCATGTGAAAGGTGGGTTGGAAATCGAGTTGTGTTTTTGGGTTTGCCTGAACGATGGTCTTGGGTCATTTGTAGGGTGGCCGATTTTCATCTTCTCTCCATTCCCACTCGGTAGCGCATGAGCGTTAATCTTGGCCATGCTCGTCCCGGGAGGCATATGTGAACAATTCCCCTTCTGCTCTCCAAGTTCTTGTGGTCATTTTCGTGTGGCTCCCTAGCTCATCTTGGTCCCCTCGTGCCCCTCCAGATGATACCAGCAACAGGTTTTCTTTCCGTGTGAAAGGTGTGTTGGTAAGCGAGTTGTGTTTTTGGGTTTGCCTGAACGATGGCCTTGGCTCGTTTGTAGGGTGGCCGATTTTCATCTTCTCTCCATCCCCACTCAGTGGCACATGAGCGGTAATGTGGGCCATGCTCATCCTCATCCCTCTTTCCCATCCCAACAATAATAATGGTGAAATTTTGCTCGGCACTCCGTTGAGCCTTTATTGTTGTGGTCCCAGAAGGGATCCCCAAAACTCTGTCGTGCCTATGTTGCTGTCGTACCCCTCGATATATTGTTCGCCTCCTCCCTATTTGGTGCAGAGGGTTTTTCTTTTCGTGTGAAAGGTGGGTTGGTAATTGAGTTGGTTTTTTGGGTTTGCCTCAAGAATGGCCTTGGGTCATTTGTAGGGTGACCGATTTTCATCTTATCTCCATGCCCACTCGGTAGCGCATGAGCGGTAATGTTGGCCATGCTTGTCCCTGGAGGCATATGTGAACAATTCCCCTACTGCTCCAAGTTCTCAGAGTTGTATGGGTTGTTGTGGTGTGGCTCCTTGTGATGGCTGGCCTCTTCATTGTTCGGCTGTTTATGGCACCGGTTTCTTGTGCTTGTACTCTTTCTGTGTTGGCATTGATGGTTGAGATGCATACATTTAAGAGGGACGTGGAAGGGTTTTGGTTGTAAACCACCTACCCTCCCTCTTGCTTGCTTTTTCCGTCGGGTGATGTGAGGCGTTGTTCTCCTTGTTGTAAAGTCAAGGGTTGGCATTCCTTTCAAAATGCACATCGTTTGTGGTTGCGTTGGCTTTGAGGTTTTGATAGATGTGTTGGCCCATATGTTTGATTGAGGGGTCAGCTTTTTCCTTGCATCTTGCGTGCATGGCTGGCTTTTGCAGTTGGAAATGTTAAGTCACAACGTTTATGGGCATTTTGTTGTTTCAATTGTGTATGCGCTCGTGGTCCAATGGGGAGGAGGCTTGCTACGTCGATGGTGAGGGCTATCTGGAAGAAGGATTTCGAGGTGGAACACTTCGACCTCCCTCCTTTGCATGGAGGTGGCCGTAGGGGAAAATTATTCATCGTCCAATCGGTAAAGCTGTGGGAAATCTCCTAGGTTTCCTGTACATAGGGTGCATGGGGTGCGGAGCTACCCGATCCGTCCTCTTGTTTGGATATGTTCTTGTATTGTGTAGCTAGCCTCTTGATTTGCATTTATTTCCTTCCTTTTCCTTCACATCGTGGTTGCCGCAGGCGGTCAAGTGATCGAGGTCCATCGTTGCTGCTATCCGAGTGGACTCCTAGGTGGTCTC
>APFE030900614.1:53741-66241 GCA_000404065.3 Pinus taeda | reverse complement strand
GTTTACCTTTCAATAACGTGCTCCAGACACTGGTCTCATCGCGACCCTTGTCTCTTCTAGTGGTCAAATTTAGGTTGTGATTTATTTGCTTGATTGTTTGATTGATGTTTGTTATGTTGTTAAGTGTGTTGTGCCGTACATGTAGGTGGGAGGGTGTGAAGAGGTGGGATGCTTTTTGATTGGGTGCCTTGTTCGATTTCTTTCTGGTTAGAGGACATCTACTTGGCGTGCTGTTGAGCTTCCCTCTTTTCTTTGGATCTTTGTTTCTTTGGTGTTGTTTTCTTCCCTTCTTCCTTTTGCCATTAAGCTTTGTGGAGGACAGGTGGGATTGTTGTGGATTGGAGTTCGAGAAGGATGAAAAGCAATGCGTGTTCCTAGGGTGGCCACCCTAGTCCTTCTCGATTGTTGTCCCCTGCAGTTACCCCCTTTTTGCGAAGGCATGGGGGTTGGGAAGCTTGTTCTCGGTTTGATCCTCCCCTTGTGAACCGGTAGCCACGTTTGATATCTCTTGCCTTCCTGTTGTTTTCTTCCCTTATTGTTGTTGGCCCCTAGTTTTATAGAGAAAAGGTAGGTGAGATTGTTGTGGATTGGTGTTCAGGAAGGATGAAACACAATGTGATTTCACGGGTGGTTTCCCTAGTCCTTCTTGATCGTCGTCCCCCCATAGTTCCCCCCTTTTTGCGAAGGCAGGGGGTTGGGGAAGCTTTTTCTTTGTTTGAGCCTCCCCTTGTGTGCCGATAGACACATTTGATATCTCTCTTTCTTTCATGTTGTTTTCTTCCTCTCAGCTGCCTAGATTTACGAAGAAAAGGTGGGATTGTTGTGGATTGGTGTTGGGGAAGGACGAAACGCAGTGCGAGTTCCCAGAGTGGCCACCCTAGTCCTTCTTGATCGCCGTCCCCTGCAGTTCCCCGCTTTTTTCACAGGCACGGGGTTGCAGAAGCTTGTTCTCTGTTTGAAGCCTCCCTTTGTGAGCCGGTAGCCACAGTTGATGTCCCTTTCTTTCATGTTGTTTTCTTCCTTCTGGCCCCTAGCTTTATGGAGAAAAGGTGGAATTTTTGTGGATTGGTGTTTGGGAAGGACGAAACGCAGTGTGAGCTCCTGGGGTGGCCACCCTAGTCCTCCTCGATCATCATCCCCTTCAATTCCCCCCCTTTTTTGCGAAGGCACGGGGCTTGGGAGGCTTGTGCTTTGTTTGAGCCCTCCCCTTGTGAGCCAGTAGCCTCGTTTGATCTCTATTTCTTTCACCTTGTTTTCTTGCCTTCTTCCTTTTAGTCACTATCTTTTTGGAGAAAAGGGGGAATTGTTGTGGACTGGTGTTCGGGAAGGACTAAAAGCAGTGTGAGCTCCAGGGGTGGCCACCCTAGTCCTTCTCGATTGTTGTTCCATGCACTTCCCCCCATTTTGTGAGGGCGTGGGGTTTGGGGAGATTGTTATTTGTTCGATCCTCCTCCTTTGAGGGGGGTAGGCACCTTTGTTTCTCTTTCTCTCATGTGTTTTCCCTCCCTTTGGCCCTTGGCCTTGCATTTGTTGTGGGGAGTGCTCCTATTCAGTGTTGTGGCCGATTTTTCGGTAATACGTGGAAACGACTCTCGGCAACGAATATCGCGGCTCTTGTTACGATGAATAACATAGCGAAATGCGATACTTAGTGTGAATTGTAGAATCCCGTGAATCATTGAGTTTTTTAACGCAATTTTCACCCGAGGCCTCGGTCGAGGGCATGTCTTTATGGGCATTGCATCCCATTCAAACGCGCTCCCTACAATATGCTAGGGAGCAGCGGAGCTGGTCGTCCGTGCCCATCGTAGTACAGTTTGCTGAAATACCTCAAGCGATGTTTCGTGGCATGCATCGGCGAGCGGTGATCTTGTCCCCTTGGATGGGCAATCGGCATTAGCTGATGTGGGCTTTGTGTGGCATCGCTCGAACTTGCTTTGCTCTTTCTTGCTCTCCCATCGGGTAGGGCGGATTTAGCTCAACCTTTGCGACCTTAGCTCAGGTGAGAACACCCGCTGAGTTTAAGCATATAATTAAGGGGAGGAAAAGAAACTTACAAGGATTCCCCTAGTAGCAGCGAGCGAACCGGGAAGAGCCCAGCATGAAAATCAGGTGGCAACGTCGCCTGATTTGCAGTCTGTAGAAGCGTCCTCAGCGGCGGACCTGCGCCAATTCCCTTGGAAGGGGGCGCCTGAGAGGGTGACAACCTCGTCGACCCGAGACCCTGCCGCATCACGAGGCGTTGTCGGTGAGTTGGGTTGTCAAGGCTAAATACGAGCGAGAGAGTGATAGAGAATAAGTACCGTGAGGGAAAGATGAAAAGGAATTTGAAAAGAGAGTTAAAGAGTGCTTGAAATTACCAGGAGGCAAGCGGATGGAGGCTGTCGATGCATCTCTGTCGGATGTGGAAGGGCTCAGGCTAGTTTGCCGCTTGACTTGAGATGCAAACAAACACGGGCTGTTGCATCGTCACAAGCGCGGGTGGATTGCTGCCTGTCGGTTTACCTCTGCAGTGGTTGAGGAATGAAGCGTGTGCCCTTATGGCAGGCTATGTGCACCTGCGCGCTTGTGGTGTTGGTCGGCGGGCTTTCCATTCGACCCGTCTTGGAACACAGACCAAGGAGTCTAACATGTGTGTGAGTCGGCGGGTTTGAAAACCTGTGAGGCGCAAGGAAGCTGATGGGTGAGATCCCCTCTCTTGGGGGGTGCATCGTCGACCAACCTTGAGCTTATGTGAAGGGTTCAAGTGCGAGCACACCTGTTGGGACCCGAAAGATGGTGAACTATGCCTGAGCAGGGTGAAGCCAGAGGAAACTCTGGTAGAGGATCATAGCAATACTGACGTGCAAATCGCTCATCTGACTTGTGTATAGGGGCGAAAGACTAATCGAACCATCTAGTAGTTGGTTTCCTCTGAAGTTTCCCTCAGGATAGTTGGAGCTCACGCGTGAGTTTTATCAGGTAAAGAAAATGATTAGAGGCATTGGGGGCGTAACACCCTTGACCTATTCTCAAACTTTAAATAGGTAAGAGGGTGTGACTGCTGCATTAAGCTGTGCCGTGGAATCGAGAACTCCAAGTGGGCCATTTTTGGTAAGCAGAACTAGCGATGCGGGATGAACTGAAAGTTGAGTTACAGTTCCAAATTGCACGCTAAACTAGATCCCACAAAGAGTGTTGGTTGATTAAGACAGTAGGATGGTAGTCATGGAAGTCGAAATACACTAAGGAGTGTGTAACAACTCACCTGCCAAATCAACTAGCCCCGAAAATGGATGGCGCTGAAGCGTGCAACCTATACAAGACCGTCGAAGCAATTGCCTGGCTCCGATGAGTAGGAGGACACGGGGGTTGTTGAAACACCTCGGGCGTGAGCTTGGGTGGATCGGCCCACGGTGCAGATCTTGGTGGTAGTAGCAAATATTCAAATGAGAACTTTGAAGACTGAAGTGGGGAAAGGTTCCATGTGAACAGCACTTGGACATCGGTTAGTCGATCCTAAGAGATGGGGAAGCCTTGTATCAAGGGTGCACTCTGCATGAGCATCGAAAGGGAATCGGGTTAATATTCCCGAATAGGGACATGGCGGTGGGCGGCAACGTTAGGAAATCCAGAGACGTCGTCAGGGGCCCCGGGAAGAGTTATCTTTTCTTTTTAACAGCTTGCCCACCCTAGAATCGCTTCACCCAGAGATAGGGTCCAGCAGCTGGAAGAGCACTACACATCTTGCGGTGTCTGGTGCACCCTCAGCGGCCCTTGAAAATCTAGAGGACCGAGTACCATTCATGCCCGGTCATACTCATAACCGCATCAGGTCTCCAAGGTGAACAACCTCTGGTCAATAGAACAATGTAGATTAGGGAAGTCGGCAAAATGGATCTGTAACTTCAAGAAAAGGATTGGCTCTGGGGACTTGGCCTAGGGGTCTGCGCCCTCAACTCGTGGGTTGTCGGCTGTCTGCCCGAGCTGCTCTCGCGGCGAGGGCGGGCAGTCGCATGCCGATTGGGCTACGAGCGTAGAATTCCCCCTGCCAGGGGCTTTTCCCTAGGCGTCGAATAGTCGACTCAGAACTGGTATGAACAAGGGGAATATGACTGTTTAATTAAAACAAAGCATTGCAATGGTAACCTGTGGATGCTGACACAATGTGATTTTTGTCCAATGCTCTGAATGTCAAAGTGAACAAAATTCAACCAAGCACGGGTAAACGGTGGGAGTAACTATGACTCTCTTAAGGTAGCCAAATGCCTCGTCATCTAATTAGTGACACGCATGAATGGAATAACGAGATTCCCACTATCCCTATCTACTATCTAGCGAAACCACAGCCAATGGAACAGGCTTGGCAGAATCAACAGGGAAAGAAGACCCTATTGAGCTTGACTTTGGTCCGACTTTGTGAAATGACTTAAGAGGTGTAGAACAAGTGGGAGCTGTTTTCGGCGCAAGTGAAATACCACTACTTTTAACGTTATTTTACTTATTCTGTGGGGCAGAGATGGGAACTCCCCCTGTTTTTGGCCTTAAGGTACGTTTCGGCGGGTTGATCCGGGTAGAAGACATTGTTAGGTGGGGAGTTTGGCTAGGGAAGCACATCTGTTAAAAGATAACACAAGTGTTCTAAGATGAGCTCAACGAGAACAGAAATCTTGTGTGGAACAAAAGGGTAAAAGCTCATTTGATTTTGATTTTCAGTAAGAATACAAACTGTGAAAGCATGGCCTATCGATCCTTTAGATTTTCGGAATTTGAAGCT
The DNA here is from genome assembly GCA_000404065.3 of Pinus taeda. Taxonomy (NCBI): domain Eukaryota; kingdom Viridiplantae; phylum Streptophyta; class Pinopsida; order Pinales; family Pinaceae; genus Pinus; species Pinus taeda. Next base: position 61,485 of record APFE030900614.1, on the reverse strand, counting down.
AGAGGTGTCAGAAAAGTTACCACAGGGATAACTAGCTTGTGGCAGCCAAGCATTCATAGCAACGTTGCTTTTTGATCCTTCGATGTCGGCTCTTCCTATCATTGTGAAGCAGAATTCACCAAGTGTTGGATTGTTTACCTACCAATAGGCAACGTGAGCTGGGTTTAGATCGTCGTGAGACAGGTTAGTTTTACTCTACCAATGAACCGCACCACAATAGTAATTCAACTTAGTACGAGAGGAACTGTTGATTAACACAACTGGTCATCACGCTTGGTTGAAAAGCCAATGGCACGAAGTTACCATGTGTTAGATTATGATTGAATGTCTCTAAGTCAGAATCTATGCTAGAAGCAGTGCATGTCACTCTTCGACTGTATCTCAACCCGCAGGAGGGGCGTCGCTTTGTTGCCCCAGGGGCCCGTGTCATTTGCAAACTGTAACTGTGAAGCGTCTCGGTCGGGGCAGCTTTGAAGTTCAATTACAAATGGTCGTTGAGAAGAATCCTTTGTAGACGACTTAAATACGCGACGAGGTATTGTAAGTGGCAGAGTAGCCTTGATGCCACGATCCACTAAGATTCAGCCCTTGGTCGCCTCGATTCAGAGCTTTGCTCTTGTCACAAACAAATCCGCAACCCTCCCGCTCTCGCGCCTTTGCCTCTTCCTCCAGACGACAATTTTTTATTGCTTGGGGGCTGGAAAACTGGGGTTTCCATGTCGCACCACGTCACCCAAGCATGGGAACAATTGGGGTTTCCATGCCGCGGCCCGACGCCCAAAATTTGGGGTTTCCACCTGGTGCCTAAAATTTGGGGCTTCCATGTCGCGCCAAAAGTATGGGGTTTCCACCTGACGCCTAAAATTTGGGGCTTCCATGTCACGCCAAAAATTTGGATTTTCCACTCGGTGCCTAAAATCCGGGGCTTCCTTTTCGCACCAAAATTTTTGGGTTTCCATGTCGCGCCTAAAATTTGGGGGTTCCGCCCGGTGCTAAAAAATTTGGGGTTTCCAAGTCACGCCTTAGTGCCCAAGCCTAGGGAAACTTGGGGTTTCCATGTCACGCCTAAAATTTGGAGCTTTCACCCGGCGCAAAATATTTTGGGGTTTCCAAGTCTCACCCCGGTGCCCAAGCCTAGGGAAACTTGGGGTTTCCATTTCGCGCCATGACCGAAACCGGCGACGCTTAATTTTGGGGTTTCCATGTTTCACCCCCGCGCCCAAGCCTGGGGAAACTTGGGGTTTCCATGTCGCACCTAAAATTTGGAGCTTCCCCCCACGACAAAACATTTTGGGGTTTCGAAGTCGCACCCTAGTGCCCAAGCCTGGGGAAACTTGGGGTTTCCATGTTGTGCCATGAACGAAACCGGCGGCGCCCAAGCCTGCGGAAAATGGGGGTTTCCAAGTTGCGCCCTGATGCCCAAGCCTAGGAAACTTGGGGTTTCTGTGTCCCGCCCTTGATGGAACCACGGGTTTCTGCATTTTACGTCACGATGGAAATGCGGGGTTTTCAACAATTCCCCAACACGGGGAACTCGGGGTTTGCATGACGATGAAAACTAGCTCGCAAGTCTTGGGAAGTTGGGGTGTTTCGAAACCACTGCCCAAGTCTGGGGAACTCACGGTTTCCATGTTGCGGCACAACCTAAATTGCCCGAGAGTCTGTGGAACTTTGGATTTCCATGTCGTGGGGCCGCGAAAAGCCGCCAAATTCTGGGGAACTCGAGGTGTCCATTTTGCGGTGCCATGGAAACTTCTACCCAAGTCAGTGGACACACACGGGGTTTCCATTTCGCATCACAACAAAAATTGCTACCCAAGTCTGGGGAACGCGGTGTAAGGACTTGCAGTTCGATTTATTCCCATCGGTGTGAAGTGCGAACTCTACGACTGAAATGTGTAAAGGGACATAAGTATAATGCGCATTAGAGGTGGAGCGATGGTTGGTTTATAGCATGGGAGCATTTGACAAACCCAAGGGCCGACTTACATGTTGGGGCGACTTGAACGAAGGATTGTTGGCCAACCAACAATCGGATGGCAAGTTTACGATGTGTAAGGGCGTTTTGGCATGCGGCGGTCGAGTCGACCTGGGCAGCAACTCGCCCAACCGCTCCTATAAATATGGAAAGGCGTTGGAGCACTTGGCATTCATTCAAATATGGACGTTTGAACATGAGCATTCGGTGATCAAGAAAAAAATGCGAAGTAGTGGAGCAGGCCACAAAATAGTCACGGGTGTATATGGGCTCGCTCTTGGGAAAGCACACACGATACGCACAGGTTTCGGTTATCGGGTAAGGGCGCGGGTAAGGAATGCGCCCGTCGTTCGATGTGACACGGGTGACTCGGGTAGGTCGCCCGCCTGTCGTGCAAAAGGAAACGCGGGGTGACTCGGGTGAGGTCGCTCACCCATCGTGCAGCGGTAAATGAGGTTCAGTTGAGGAGTGCAGTTGGCAGCTTGTGTGAGGGCGCAACCGCCCAGCTCGGGCAAGGAACTCGGTTAGTACACGGAGGTGTTGCCTATTTCTAAAATTGGCTAAGTATGAAACTTGGTGTTTCCGAAGTATACTTGTAAATCCTTGTAAACATTGTAAAGTTGAATAATATATTGTGTTTGGGTAGACTCATTGTTCAGGGAGTTTCCCCTCCCTTTTATACTATGCAATTGTGTTCTTCATGTATAATTGCTGATGATAATGAATGTGTATGGGTGTTCATTGGTATAAAGGAAACATAATAATACTTGGTTGCGAAAAAAAAACTAAGTAGACTAATGGTTAGGTGTAGTCCATGAACATAAGTATTGGTGAAAAGAAAGTGTTTGGTGGCGCCGCACCTCGCCAAGTAGGGTTGAAAGACTACCGTAGGCCTGGGGGCATGACACGTGGGGTTCCCATGTCGCTCGCGCCACGGCTAAAACTGTCGTCCAAGTCTGGGGGGCTTCAGGTTTCCATGTCACCGCAGGACAAGGAACGGCCGCCCAAGTTTGGGGAGCTTCGGGTTTCCATGTCATCACGCGACAAGGAAAGGTCACCCAAGTCTACCGAACATGGGGCTTTCCATTCCGTGGCATGACGAAATCTGTGACTTCGGGGTCTTCCATGTCCCGCCACGACAGAAACTGCGACCTCGGCACAGGGAACTCAGGTTTCCATGCCACAGAACAACATAGAACCACCCGAGTCCGGGGAACCCAGTGGCTTTCTGTTTCGTGGCATGAGGGAAACTGCCTAATTCCGGGAACCTCTGGGGTCTCCATCTCCTGCCCGGGTGAAAACTGTCACCCCGACATGAGGAACTTGGGTTTCTATGTCGTAACACAACTGAAATCGACAAAGTTTATGGAACTCATGGTTTCCATGTCGCGGAATGATGAAGAACCTCCCAAGTCTTGCGAACTTAGTATTTCCATTTCACGGTGGGGTGGAAACTGCTTGCCTGTTCTGTCTCTGGAACTTGGGGTTTCCTTGCCTCGTTGCGACGGGAGTTGTCCAAGTGTGGGGAAAGTGGGGTTTCCGTGCCCCGCCATGACGACAGCTGCCCAAGTGTGCGCTAAATCTAGGGTTTCCATGTCCCATCACGCCATAAACCTCTACCACGTACGCGGGGGGGTGTCAGGTATTCGAGTCGGGAGCACCCGAGAGAGTCGAGAGACCGAACCTGTAGTACGGGCGCTTGAGTTATGCTATATGTGACTCGGGTGAGCGTTCGGTTATATGTGAATTCTTGGCATGGTATTCACTTATGCGCGATGGTGATGGGTGCACTCATAGCGAGTGCGCCATGTTGGGCATGGTGCACGCCCCTTGATACCTGCACGATGGGCGAGTCACCGATGGGAGGCACGCCAGCAACCCTTGTTGGGTGCTCGGATGAAAGAGGTGACCATGTGCGGATGAGTTAGGACATGAACGGGTGTGCGACGTGCGGCGACGGGTGTAATCGGCGAGGTGTTGGAGCCGACCCATGGGTGCGACGGTGCACATGAAGGGATGCGGTGGTTCGTTGGAATGGGGTGTGTCGAGGTTATGTGGCAGGTCATCCGGGCATGCATGTTGATGGAGCCGACCCTTGTTATCCCCGGGAGACATGTCCCTTGGGCGAAAGGATGAGTATAAGTAAGGAGGATGGCATTCGACGAAGGGACATCAAACTCAGACTTCCACATCGTAGAACAAGTGCAAAGGAAGGAGTTGGGTGAAAACGGAAGGAAGAGAAGGACAGGTGTAAGAGGGTTGCACTAGCAGGTAGATTACATAGGGCGGGTCGAACTTGGTAGCGCGGATAGGTAGAGCGGGACGGGTTACTGTCCGGACGGGTAGGCTGCACTGCATGCGGGCCACGCGCCCTCACTATGGACCACACCGACGGGAAGATTTTAGGCGCCGTGGAATGGAAAGTCAGGTAGACAGGTTCATAGTTAAGGTGTGGAGTTGTGTCGTGCAGGCCACAGGCAGTGCAGCACGACTACACGACACGAGGTTCAGTACCTGGGATATATTATTGATGAATGGTGGGTGCATTTATATATAGCCAATATCCAATTCATTCGGGATTGACCAACCCCAAACACTCTAAGAGAGCTCCGCAACTCTCTGGGTCTTGCCGACATCTACCGTAGGTTCGTGTTATGGACATGAGACTTCTGATTTTCCACTTCTCTACAAAAGCCACTGAGAATTCAGCAACACATACCAGACACACTTGGAGGGTCAGTAAGTTCCATATTTTCACCTCAAGGATGCACTGTTATGCCACCTGGGACACCTTTGTGTTCCTTCAAGCGAGCGTTACAAGATGATTTGGGAAGCACACTACAGTTGCGTCGTAGGGAATTTTGAGGTTGAGAAAATAGTGGAAGTACTACAAAAGTATTTATGGTAAGTTATTTTCGTTGCATTGTTAAGAAAACTTATTGGAAAATTGATTGAGTGTTGAAAGAATAATTGAAGTAGGCATAGACCGTGCACTCAAGTATTGGTAAAAGGAAAAAGTACGGTGGTGCCACACCCACTTATGCGTGGTTGAAATACTACCACTAGGATAGGAGCATAACATTGGGTCTCCCAGTCCCTCCTACACAAAAGTCGCCAAATTGTGGGGAACTCGGGGATTCCATGTCCCGCCTTGTCAAAAGCATCCTAAGTGCAGGAAATTTGGGGTTTGCATGTCTCGTCGTGATGGAAATCACCCCAGGTGTAGTAAACTTGGTGTACATCGAGTCTGCAACCTCATGTCAAGAGAAAGGCTCAGTCTGTAAAGAGAATGCAGGTTTCTTCATTGGTAAAGGATCTTGCCAAGGATCAAAGGCTGGAGTCTCTTCTAGAGCTAGCCCACCATGGACTATCAAAAGTTGAAAGAAGGACACAGTGCTGGGGAACGAAGTGCCGAAGAAAGAAAGTGCAGAGAGGAGGAAGGACTCGAGTTGTGCGAGGAGGATATCATTGTCAAGGGTCTAGGGCTTCACAATGACCAATAAAAAGCTTCAATAAGAGAAATTTACGAAAGGGTTTTCCTCTCTGAGAGAGAGAGTTTTTTCCTTTGTAGAGAGCCAACATCTTGTGTTCTTGTTCTTATTTTTTTGGCACCAGTTTGATGAAAGTAAACACACATGCATTAAGAAGAAGAGAAGAAGATTAAGATAACACGATAAATTGTAAAAGAGATTCACAAATTGTTATCAAGTCTAGAAGAATCCCGATATACCCCATTGCCCCAGATTCTTCAACGCGGTATCAGAGCTAAGGTGACACATCAAGGAAAGGGAATCTCAACAAAATCTGCAAGGTTGAAGCATCAATCCAAGAAGTATCAATCACATCAAGGATAAGAAAGTATACCATCTATCATTCATCATGGAAGACTACAAAGCAAGAATAAACGCCTTGTATAAAGGCACCTACAAGAAGAAAAAATCAAAGAGGGACCTACATCAAGCTACACCATCCTGAAAAATGGAAGGCAGTATGAGTCAAGTCATCAAGCAAGTCCATTTGAAGAAAGCAACTTGAACAACATCAAGATCTAAGGAAGGAAAGCCCTCAAGTCTTCAAGAAGAAAGCAAGTTCACTACATCTCAAACTCTATCAAGTAAGTATATGTCCTCTTCTGAGTATACCTCAGTGTCCTTTTGCAAGGAAAGTAACAAATTGGTTGGGACCACTACACGTCCAAAGTCCAATGATTTGGATGCCAAGAGTATGGACACTACAAAAGGGATTGTCCTAAACTTAAGAAGGACAACAACAACAAGAGAAAAAGGGAAGAAGCTCATGTAACTCAAGAAGTGAAAGAAGATGACAAGAAGCAAAATAAGGAAGATCCTCTTATGACTAAGTCAACCTCTTTTCTTAAAGTCTTCTTTCAAAGGGGGTAGAGGTCTCATTGGGGGTCCCATTTATACAGAAGCAAGAGAAGATGAAGTAAGAAAGGCTACACCAATCGAGGAGAACTATCAAATAAAGCCGAGATGATAAAAGCATAATCAAGATGAGGTATGTATGCATCAAAGTTTAGGCCATGTCATCATATATATTGATTGGGTCATGGGAAATGTTCTAGAATCACGATCAAGAATAAAAGGATCTCTTTCGCCAACGACATGCTCGGAGGCATGTACTACAGTGGAGTAAAGGTCAACATGAAGAAGTGCTCTCATAAGGAGTATAAGGTGGTTGACTAATCAATCCAAGAAGAAGCAAATGAAGAAAGAGATCAAGCATGTGAAGAACATCGCGGTCACAAAGAATAACGATTTGACAAGATTCCTCAACATCTCTCGAAAGAAGGCATGGAAACTCTGACAAAGGAAGAAAAAAGATAAAGGGCCCTTGACGCCTACGAAGGCCTTGGAGATAGTAAGGTGCAGATAACCGATTCAACTCTACAAATATTTCATGGTGAAGAGGCCATCCGACAAGAGCACCATTTGGTGTTGAAGCAATACCACGATGAAGTCATGAAGGGGCACTAAATCAAAGTACGGGAACAAGCGAGTACAACTAAGCATCCATGTGATAAGTATTATGAAGGATAGACAAGATGACAAAGGAGTAGCTAGATGACAAAAAGGACCTAATATATATGAAGAAGGCCACTTTCCATGAAGGGAGCAATGACATGACAAGCCGGGAGGGAAAGTGATCGATGGCCGGTACCCTGCCAAGTAGAAGTTCAAACAAAGACTTCATGACATCGAAGGAATGAAGGAGATCAAGCGGCTGAAGGAACCGCGAAGGAGACGTTGTTGATGAATGGACAAGTCCCTAGCTAAGAGGGAGTTCTAACAAGTTCCCAACTACAAAGGAGCTTGGGCAAGTTCCTTGTCAAAGGAAACTTCGGCATGTCTTCCTCGATCAAGGGGAAGAGATAGGCACAACATTCTTGTCTCCACTTGGCAAGAAAGAACGGGAGGATTGGGTAATCGTTTGGCATTTGATGCTCTCTGAGGGTGTGTAGGGCATCCAAGACAAGAGTAGGCAAGAGGAGCGGTATTCTTTGAGGCCCGGGAACCCAAGACAAGAATTGTCCTAGAAGGTCATTCTCAGGGAACACCTGGGTGGGGATGTACCTTTAGAGACAATGACTAAGGTGTTTATAAGCCATTGGCCTCGCCAACATTGTGCTCTGATCTTATGAGAGATAAAGCTGTTAGTCAAGGCCTTGCTATGAACAATGTTGGCTAATATGATGCTATAACAGATGGGTTTCCAATTCTGTTTCTCTTATGTGAATTATTCAAG
>APFE030900614.1:0-45005 GCA_000404065.3 Pinus taeda | reverse complement strand
GCTGGCTCGGTATGTCTTCAGGAGGTTGACCCCGAAGTCTACGGGATGTCCTCAGTAACTCAGCCACGTTAACAAACTCATGGGATTGGCCCCGAAGTCTACGGGAATGCCTCGGTAATTCAGCCACTGTTAAAGAATTTTAACTACTTCACACGCAAACAAAGTAAAATCTCAATGAAAACCACCTAAAGTCTCTAAAGAACCAAACAAATTGAATCACACGCCTAAATAATCTAGGAGATCAAACACACACAAACAGTAACTTTCCGGACCGAAAACAGTATTTGGTGATGAAATCCAAGGTCGCAGAGTCCAATACAGAAATAGCGGTTGGAACGGTTACCCCGGCAACCTACTTAATTAATAGACTGGCACAAGTTTCTCCACTTAACCGTCTCGAGTGAAGAGAACCCCCCAGAAAATCCAAGTGAGTCTAGCTGACGTCTGCTCCAGGTACAATGGGATCTTCCCACCACCGTCACCTTAGGAAGAATCCTAGAGAATATGGTCACTAAGGTTACCAACAAAAACAAATATACATGGGGGAACAGTCTATGATCCGATATGCACGCAAGGGCAGAGTAGCAAGCTCAATCCCCTTGAAAGCTCCTCGACATAATCTGAGGTTTACCAACAAGTGACCCCAGGCTCCTCGACAATGGTTAATCCAAGATTTACCATTTGTAATACGTGAATATCTGGCGTCGTTCCCAATGAGGAAAGATTGATTCCCACACTGGTTCGGACACGATCTCGTGCTTCTCCTTTAAGAGGAGCTTTCCCAGAGCATAGATGCAGCAATTGGATTTCTCTCCTACCGCAAGATACAGCTACTTGTTTGTTTTACTATCTTGGAGAGTTAAGTACTCCCTACTCCAAGACACTAGCCTAAGCTATGTTGGTGTAATAGAGCCCTAGAAATAAAAAGATTTCTAGATTAATTTTACTTTAAGCGTTATTTTTATTGGTTTTTGATTAAGTCAAGAGGTGCGGAAATGAAACTCGTGGTGTGAAGACTCGACTTGAAATCACTGAAAAGATGCACTTAAGATGATCAAACAATCTTTTCTCTTCAATGAATTTCTAGCTAGGAAAGAGTTTGAGAATGAAAATGCGTGTAAACACAAATCTCTCTTAACAAACAAATTCAAAGAAGAGTTTTTGTTCCAATGCACTCAAAATGAGACAACTAGTTATTTGCACAAGAATTTCCTTTTTCATTCAAACGCTCAAATGCTACCAAAACAAGCTTTTTCAAAAGAGATTTTCGTATTTTTATAAAAACACTTAAAACTATAACTAAAGCAAATCTTGAGAAAACTTGAACAAAGCAAATCTTAAGATCTACAAACTATAAAAAAACTACTTGAAGTAAAAGCTTACAAAATATTTTTGTCTTTCCAAGGATGTTTTACTTGGAAATAAGAAAACCAAGGACTAACTTGTCCAGAATCACAAATCAATAAAAAACAAGCGATCTTTTGTTCTTTTTTGTAAAAATGAAATCCATACTTTTAACACAAGCTTTTCGAAATTTTGGAAAGAGACAACTCAAGATGGATTCCTCAACAAGGGTTGATTTTACAAATGGTGAAAATCATAATAAAGCAATAAAAACCAAGGTGATCTGAGGCTTCTATGCTTCTAAGCTCTGAGCTACTACATGACCAAAATGAAAATCTAAACCGACGACCAAAATTTCTAGGAATTTCACCTAAAACCCTAACACCAATGAAATTAGACCAAGGAAAGCTTTTGACAAGTCACAAGCAGGTCTGGGTAGAGGATAACAACACCTAAACCAAAATAAAACTATCTAAAAGAGGAAAAATCAAGTTTTTCAAAAATTTAGCCGGGTCCACAGGCTCAGAGTTTGCACAGGTGCGTGCCCGCTTTGTGTGCAAAGTAAACATGCATAGAGGTATGCACTGTGATACAAGCACATGGTGTGGACTTCTCCTAAAGTTATGAAAAGCCAAAACAAACCTAGATCCACTAAATCCACCCAATTCCACACACAACAAGTCAAAAACAGAAACAAAAAGCAAGTTTCTAAGGTCAAAGTGAAAACAAGGAAAACAATCAAGTCCCCAGTGGAGTCCCCATTTTGTCACGCGGAATGAGTCGAGGTTGTGGACAAGATTGACCTTCCTAGTATCTAAAGATATCTAGTGACAAACAAGCCAATCAAAAATTATATTTCTCTAAATATGCAAGTAGAACAAAGGCAAACAAATGTTTTAGGCCTACCTTGGGTCCAATGCAAGTTTGTGGAAGCCTCGCTCCCTCGCTCCAAATGAGCTTCCTTGAAGTGTAATTCTGCAAACACAAACAAGCAAACCAAATTAAATAGCACTTGAAAAGCCAATATTGTAAAGCATATTCATCATAATGATCAAGGAGATTATGAAACAAACCATATAACACAATTTTTTGAGAAAAATGAATCTGATTGTATTAATTCAAATGAAGAAGAACTTTACAACCTGTGCCTTGATGCTGTACAAGCTCCTCCCTGGGTCCGACAAGAAGTCTCCTCTACTTTGAAAAGTTTCACTCACTTCCCAATGAAACCAAAAGGTATGTGATCTCTCCTCTCAAGTTTAACTAAGAAGTCCCAATTCCATCAGCATTTACCCTCAAAATGTTCAGCTTCTAACCTCTCTAGTAACTGACCCAATGCCTTAATTTATAGTGCAATGGAGGGAAGTTACTAGGTCCTCCTTCAAAGGGATAAAGCCCTCCTTCAAAGGGATAGCTCCTCTTATCAAGGGATTAGCTCCTTCTCTTTTGGGATGCATGAACCACCTTGGAGCAAACAATCCACGTCAAAATTCGTTCTAGGATTAACCCAAAGTGAGTTTTTTAGAATAAACTTGCGCCTTTTTGACTTTCATAGGGGTCCGCGCCCACCCCTTTACAGACAGAGTGAGCAGATCCACGGGTAACATGAACAAAGAGTGCAGGACCGTAGGTAATAGTGAGAGAAAGTGCGGAACCGGAGCTTTATTGATTTTTAATGTCTTTCTCTCATTTTCAAAGCTTGACATGAAGAGCTGAGGTCTGAGACTTACTTAGGAGGACAGTATAAGTGATGATAGACACATACTGACTCCAAATAGTCATGGTAACAATATTTTTGTGTAACAGGGCGGGTCGTGTGAGGTCTTCTGTACAAACTCGTTCAGGCGGGTCGTTCAGGAGAGGGCGTCTATGCTAACTCGTTCGAGCGAGGGCGTCCGTGCTAACTCGTTCGGGCGGGTCATTTAGGTGAGCGCGTCCGTGCAAACTCGTTCGGGCGAGGGTGTCCGTGCAAACTCATTTGGCCGGGTCGTTCGGGTGAGGGCGTCTGTGAAAAATCATTCGAGTGGGTCGGACGAGGGCGTCCATGTCAACTCGTTCGGGTGGGTCGGGCGAGGGCATCCGTGCAAACTCATTCGGGTGGGTCGGGCGAGGGCGCGCCCAGGCACACGAGCCTGTATTAACAATGATAAGTTGTGACCCGGGGTGGCCTTTGTGCACATTTGTGAAGCTCGTTTTCCTTTCTCTCCATTGTCCCTTCGTTTTCGTAGTGTGGGCACCCATGTAAACTCGTTCAAGTGAGGGCGTCCGTGTCAACTCGTTCGGGCGGGTCGGGCAAGGGCCTCCATGTCAACTCGTTCGGGCAGGTCAGGCGAGGGTGTCCGTGTCAACTCGTTTGGGCGGGTCATCCGGGCGAGGGTGTCTGTGTAAACTCGTTCGGGCTGTTCAGGTGAGGGTGTGCCCAGGCGAACGAACCCGTATCAAAAATGCTAAGTTGTGACCTGAGGATGGCTTTATGCACATTCGTGCAGCTCATTTTCCCGGCTCTACCTTGTCCCTTCGTTTCAGTCGTGCGGGCGCCCATGTAAACTCGTTTAGGTGGGTTGCTTGAGGGCGTCCGTGTACTCGTTCGGGCAGGTCAGGTGAGGGCGTCCATGTGAACTCGTTCGGTTGGGTCGACCGAGGGCATCCGTGTGAACTCGTTCAGGCGGGTCGGGTGAGGGCGTGCCTGGGCAAACGAGCCCATATAAAAAATGCTAAGTTATGACCTGAGGTTAGCTTTGCGCACGTTCATGTAGCTCATTTGCCCAGCTCTCCCTTGTCCCTTCATTTCGGTCGTGTGGGCGCCCATGTAAACTCATTCATGTGGGTTGTTTGAGGGTGTCCATGTCAACTCATTCGGGCGGGTCAAGGCGAGGGCGCACCCGGGCGAATGATCCCGTATCAAAAAATGCTAAGTTGTGACCCGAGGTTGGCTTTGTGCACGTTCCTGTAGCTCGTTTTCCCGGCTCTCCCTTGTCCCTTCATTTCGGTGAGTCGTTTGAGGGCGTGCATGTGAACTCGTTTGGGCGGGTCAGGCGAGGGTGTGCGTGTGAACTTGTTCGGGAGGGTCGGGCGAGGGTGTCCGTGTGAACTCGTTTAGGTGGGTCGGATGAGGGCACACCCAGGCAAACAAGACCGTATCAAAAAATGCTAAGTTGTGACCCGAGGTTGGCTTTGTGCATGTTCGTGCAGCTCGTTTTCCTAGCTCTCCATTGTCCCTTCATCTCAGTGAGTCATTTCAGGGTGTGTGTGTGAACTCGTTCGGGTGGGTCGGGCGAGGGCACGCCTGAGGGAACGAGCCCGTTTCAAAAAATGCTAAGTTGTGACCCAAGGTTGGATTTGTGCATGTTCGTGCAGCTCGTTTGCCTGACTCTCCCTTGTCCCTTCGTTTTGGTGAGTCATTTGAGGGTGTGCGTGTGAGCTCATTCAGGCGGGTCGGGCGAGGGCGTCCGTGTGAACTCATTCGGGCACGTCGGGCAAGGGTGCGCCCGAGTGAACGAGCCCATATAAAAAATGCTAAGTTGTGACCCGAAGTTGGCTTTGTGCATGTTCGTGTAGCTCGTTTGTCTGGCTCTCCCTTGTCCCTTCATTTTGGTGAGTCATTTGAGGGTGTGCATGTGAGCTCGTTCGGGTGGGTCGAGCGAGGGCGTCCATGTGAACTCGTTCGGGCGGGTCAGGCAAGGGCGTCTATTTGAACTCGTTCGGGCGGGTCGGGCGAGGGCATCCATGTGAACTCGTTTGGGCAGATCGGGCAAGGGCGCGCCCGGGCGAACGAGCCCGTATCAAAAAATGCTAAGTTGTGACCCAAGATTGGCTTTATGCATGTTCGTCTAGCTCATTTACCTGTCTCTCCCTTGTCCCTTCGTTTCGGTCAGTCATTTGAGGGCGTGCATGTGAGCTCGTTCGGGTGGGTCGGGCGAGGGCGTCCGTGTGAACTCGTTCGGGCGGGTCGGACGAGGGCGCGTCCGGGCAAACGAGATTGTATCAAAAAATGCTAATTTGTGACCCAAGGTTGGCTTTGTGCACATTCATGCAGCTCATTTGCCCAGGTCTCCCTTGTCCCTTCGTTTCGGTGAGTCGTTTGAGGGCGTGTGTGTGAGCTCGTTCAGGCGGGTCGGGCGAGGGTGTCCGTGTGAACTCATTCGGGTGGGTCGGGCGAGGGCGTCCATGTGTACGCGTTCGAGTGGGTTGGGTAAGGGCGCACCCGGGCGAATGAGCCCGTATTAAAAAATGCTAAGTTGTGACCCGAGGTTGCCTTTGTGCATGTTCGTGCAGCTCGTTTTCCTGGCTCTCGCTTGTCCCTTCATTCTAGTGAATCCCTTGAGGGCGTGCGTGTGAACTCGTTCAGGTGTGTCAGGAAAGGGCATCTATGTGAACTCGTTCGGGCGAGTCGGGCGAGGGCGCGCCCAGGCGAATGAGCCCGTATGAAAAAATGCTAAGTTGTGACCCGAGGTTGGCTTTGTGCACATTCTTGCAGCTTGTTTTCCCGGCTCTCCCTTGTCCCTTCATTTTGGTGAGTCGTTTGAGGGCGTGCGTGTGAGCTCGTTCAGGCGGGTCGGGCGAGGGTGTCCGTGTGAACTCGTTCGGGCGGGTCGGGCGAGGGTGCGCCCGAGCAAACGAGCTCGTATAAAAAATGCTAAGTTGTGACTCGAGGTTGGCTTTGTGCATGTTCGTGCAGCTCATTTGCCCAGCTCTCCCTTGTCCCTTCATTTTGGTGAGTCGTTTGAGGGCGTGTGTGTGAGCTCGTTCGGGCGGGTCGAGCGAGGGCACGCCCAGGCGAGTGAGCCCGTAGCAAAAAATGCTAAGTTGTGACTGGAGGTTGGCTTTGTGCACCTTCGTGCAGCTTTTTTGCCTTACTCCCCCTTGTCCCTTCGTTTCGGTGAGTCATTTGAGGGCGTGCATGTGAACGCGTTCAGGCGAGTCAGGCAAGGGCGTGTGTGTTAACTCATTCGGGCGGGTCAGGTGAGGGTGTCCGTGTGAACTCCTTCGGGTGAGGGCGCGCCTGGGCGATCAAGCTCGTATCAAAAAATGCTAAGTTGTGACCTGAGGTTGGCTTTGTGCACGTTCGTGCAGCTCGTTTTCTCGACTCTCCCTTGTCCCTTCATTTTGGTGAGTCATTTGAGGGTGTGCATGTGAACTCGTTCAGGCAGGTCGGGCGAGGGTGTACCCGGGTGAGTGAGCCCGTATCAAAAAATGCTAAGTTGTGACCTGAGGTTGGCTTTGTGCACGTTCATGTAGCTCGTTTTCCTGACTCTTCTTTGTCCCTTCGTTTCGGTGAGTTGTTTGAGGGCGTGCGTGTGAACTCGTTCAGGCGGGTCGGGCGAGGGCGTCCATGTGAACTCGTTCGGGCAGGTCGGGCAAGGGCGCGCTTCGGAGAATGAGCCCATATCAAAAAATGCTAAGTTGTGACCCAAGGTTAGTTTTTTGCACATTCGTGCAGCTCATTTTCCCGACTCTCCCTTGTCCCTTCATTTCAGTGAGTCATTTGAGGGCGTGTGTGTGAACGCGTTTGGGTGGGTCGGGTGAGGGCATGCCCGGGCAAGCGAGCCCATATCAAAAAATGCTAAGTTGTGACCCAAGGTTGGCTTTGTGCACGTTTTTGCAACGCATTTTCCCAGCTCTCCTTTGTCCCTTCGTTGCGGTGAGTCGTATGAGGGTGTGCATGTGAACTCGTTCGGGCGTGTTGGGCGAGGGCATCCGTGTGAACTCGTTCGGGCGAGTTAGGCGAGGGCACGCTTGAGCGAACGAGCCCGTATCAAAAAATGCTAAGTTGTGACCCGAGGTTGGCTTTGTGCACATTCGTGCAGCTCGTTTTCCCGGCTCTCCCTTGTCCCTTCGTTTCGGTGACTCGGGCGAGGGCGTTCGTGTGAACTTGTTCGGGTGGGTTGGGCGAGGGCGTGCCCAAGCGAACGAGCCCATATTAAAATATGCTAAGTTCTGACCTGAGGTTGGCTTTGTCCACGTTCATGTAGCTTGTTTTCCCGGCTCTCCCTTGTCCCTTCGTTTCGGTTAGTTGCTTGAGGGTGTGCGTGTGAACTCGTTCGGGTGAGTCGGGCGAGGTCGTCCATGTGAACTCGTTCAGGCAAGTCGGGCGAGGGCGCGCCCAGGAGAACAAGGCCATATCAAAAAATGCTAAGTTGTGACCCGAGGTTGGCTTTGTGCACATTCGTGCAGCTCGTTTGCCTGGCTCTCCTATGTCCCTTCGTTTCGGTGAGTCGTTTGAGGGCGTGCGTGTGAAGTCATTCGGGCTGGTCGGGCAAGGGCATCCATGTGAACTCGTTCGGTCAGGTCAGGCGAGGGCGCGCCCTGGCGAACGAGCCCATATCAAAAATGCTAAGTTGTGACCCACGGTTTGTTTTGTGCACATTCGTGTAGCTCGTTTTCCCGGCTCTCCTTCGTCCCTTCGTTTTGGTGAGTAGTTTGAGGGCGTGCGTGTCAACTCGTTTGGGCTGGTCAGGTGAGTGCGTCCATGTGAAATCATTCGGTTAGGTCGGGTGAGGGCGTGCCCGATCGAACGAGCCCATATAAAAAAATGCTAAGTTGTGACCCGAGGTTGGCTTTGTGCACATTCATGCAGCTCGTTTGCCCGGCTCTCCCTTGTCCCTTCGTTACGGTCATTTGGGAACCCATGTAAACTCGTTCGGGTGGGTCATTTTAGGGTGTCTGCGTCAATTCGTTTAGGCAGGTCATTCAGGTGGGTCGGGTGAGGGCACGCTCGGGTGAACGATCCCTTCGTTTTGGTCTTGTGTGTGCCCATGTAAACTCTTACGGGCGGGTCATTCCAGGGCACCCGTGTCAACTCGTTCGGGTAGGTTGTTTGAGGGCGTCCATGCAAAATAGTTTAGGCAAGGGCGTCCATGTAAACTCGTATGGGTTTTTGTGGTGTGGCTGCCTAGCTCGTCTTGGTCCCCTTGTGCCCATCCAAATGATACAAATGACAGGTTTCCTTTTCGTGTGAAAGGTGGGTTGGTAATTGAGTTGTGTTTTTGGGTTTGCCTGAAGGATGGCCTTGGGTCATTTGTAGGGTGGTCGATTTTCATCTTCTCTCCATCCCCACTCGGTAGCACATGAGTGGTAATGTGGGCCATGCTCATCCCCATCACTCTTGCCCATCCCAATGATAAGAATGGTGAAAGTTTTCTCGGCGCTCCGTTGAGCCTTTATTGTTGTGGTCCCAGATGGGAGCCCCAAAACTCTGTTGTGCCTATGTTGCTGTCATGCCCCTCGGTTGATGCGAATAGAAAATTTTGATTGTACTGGGGAACCATGTGTGGCTCCATTGAAATTGGCTCCTCCTTATATTGTTCGCCTCCTCCCTATTTGGTGCAGAGGTTTTTGCTTTTCGTGTGAAACGTGGGTTGGTAATTGAGTTGGTTTTTTGGGTTTGCCTCAAGAATGGCCTTGGGTCATTTGTAGTGCGGCCGATTTTCATCTTCTCTCCATGCCCACTTGGTAGCACATGAGCGGTAATGTTGGCCATGCTTGTCCCTAGAGGCATATGTGAACAATTCCCCTGTTGCTCCAAGTTCTCGGAGTTGTATGGGTTGTTGTGGTGTGGCTCCTTGTGATGGCTGGCCTCTTCATTGTTCGGCTGTTTATGGCACCAGTTTCTTGTGCTTTTACTCTTTCTGTGTTAGCCTTGTCAGTTGAGATGCATACATTTAAGAGGTATGTGGAAGGGTTTTGGTTGTAAACCACCTACCCTCCCTCTTGCTTTCTTTTTCTGTCGGGTGATGTGAGGCGCTGTTCTCCTTGTTGTAAAGTCAAGAGTTGGAATTCCTTTCAAAGTGCACATCGTTTGTTGTTGCGTTGGCTTTGAGGTTTTGATAGATGTGTTGGCCCATATGTTTGATCGAGGGATCGACATTTTCCTTGCATATTGTGTGCGTGGTAGGCTTTTGCGGTTGGAAATGTTAAGTCACAACATTTATGGGCATTTTGTTGTTTCTATTGTGTATGCGCTCGTGGTCCAATGCGGAGGAGGCTTGCTACGTCGATGGTGGGGGCTATCTGGAAGAAGGATTTTGAGGTGGAACGCTTCGACCTCCCTCCTTTGCATGGAGGTGGCCATAGGTGAAAATTATTCATCATCCAGTCGGTAAAGCTGTGGGAAATCTCCTAGGTTGCCTGTACATAGGGTGCATGGGGTGCAGAGCTACCCGATCCATCCTCTTGTTTGGATATATTATTGTATTGTGTAGCGAGCCTCTTGATTTTCATTTATTTCCTTCCTTTGCCTTCACATCATGGTTGCTGCAGGCAGTCAAGTGATCGAGGTCCACCGTTGTTGCTGTCCCGGTGGACTCCTAGGTGGCCTCGGTGCACGGCGGGGAGGGTCGAGGGACATTTCTAAGAGAGGTTGTGGGCTCGGTTGGTCTTGATTTGTTTCCTTCTATTTCCTTTGCATTGAGGCTACCGCAGGCGATCATGCGATCGAGGTCCATCGTTGTTGCTGTCCGGGTGGACTCCTAGGTGGCCTCTGTGCGGGGAGGGGAGGGTTGGGGGGAATTTGTTGTTTCAATTGTGTATGCGCTCGTGGTGCAATGGGGAGGAGGCTTGCTACATCGATGGTGGGGGATATCTGGAAGAAGGATTTTGAGGTGGAACACTTCGACCTCGCCCCTTTGCATGGAGGTGGCCCTAGAGGAAAATTATTCATCGTTCGGTTGGTAAAGCTGTGGGAAATCTCCTAGGTTGCATGTACATAAGGTGCGTGGTGTGCGAGGCTGCCCGATCCCTCCTCTTGTTTGGATATGTTCTTGTATTGTGTAGCGAGCCTCTTGATTTGCATTTATTTCCTTCCTTTTCCTTCGCATCGTAGTTGCCACAGGTGATCAAGTGATCGAGGTCCACCGTTGTTCCTATCTAGGTGGGCTCCTAGGTGGCCTCGGTGTGTGGCATGGAGGGTCAGGGGGCATTTATAAGAGAGGTTGTGGGCTCGGTTGGCCTTGTTTTATTTGCTTCTATTTCCTTTTCATTGAGGATGCTGCAGGCGATCATGCGATCGAGGTCCATCATTGTTGTTGTCCGAGTGGACTCCTAGGTGGCCTCCGTGTGGGGAGGGGAGAGTTGGGGGGCATTTGTTGTTTTAGTTGTGTATGCGCTTGTGGTCCAATGGGAGGAGGCTTTCTACGTCGATGGTGGGGGCTATCTGGAGGAAGGATTTCGAGGGGGAAGGCTTCGACCTCCCTCCTCTGTGTGGAGGTGGCCATAGGGGAAAATTATTCATCGTCTGGTCGGTAAAGCTATTGGAAATCTCCTAGGTTGCCTGTACATAGGGTGCGTCGGGTGCGAAGATGCTCGATCCCTCCTCCTATTTGGATATGTTCTTGTATTGTGTAGCGAGCCTCCAAATTTGCATTTATTTCCTTCCTTTGCCTTCTCATCATGGTTGCCACAGGCGGTCGAGTGATTGAGGTCCACCATTGTTGCTTTCCGGGTGGACTCCTAGGTGGCCTCGATGCGTGGCCTAGAGGGTCAGGGGGCATTTCTAAGAGAGGTTGTGGGCTTGGTTCATCTTGTTGTTTTATTTCCTTCCATTTCCTTTGCATTGAGGATGCCGCAGGCAATCATGCGATTGAGGTCCGTCGTTGCTGCTATCCGGGTGGACTCCTAGGTGGCCTCCATGTGGGGAGGGGAGGGTTGGGGGGGAATTTCTAAGGTGTGTTGTGACCTTTTCCTTCCCTTGCCTTTGTGTTGAGGCTGTCGCAGGTGATCATCTGATCGAGTTCCATTGTTGCTTCTGTCCGGGTGGACCCCTAAGTGGCATCGGTGCATGGCGGGGAGGTTTGTATGGCCTCTCTGTGATGGGATTTGTGGTCGGTCGTCCTCTTTTTATTTCCTTACTTTTCCTTTGCATCGAGGCTGCCGCAGGCGATTGGGAGATCGAGGTCCATCGTTGCTGCTGTCCGGGTGGATTCCTAGGTGGCCTCAGTGCGAAGCAGGGAGGGTTGGGGCTCGTTTACAATATAGAGGTTGTGTGGTTGGTCGTTCTCCATTTGTTTCCATTTGCATTGAGGTTGTCGTAGGCAATCGGTAGATCAAGGTCCACCATTGCTGCTGTCCGGGTGGACTCCTAGGTGGCCTTGTTTCACAGCGTGGAGGCTTTTGGAGGCATTCATTTCTAGGGGAGTCAGTGAGTGATTGCTCATTTTCTTGTCGGTCAGGGGCGCGGTTGCAAACTCTAGAGTGGCCTTGGTGTGTTGTGGCTTGGCAGGTCTACCCATTTGTTCGCCATTTCCTTGGCATGTTGCGTGTGCTTCCTTCTTGGTATGCAAGAGGTGCAAGACATAAACGTTTTACATGATATTTTAACATCTCTTTGACTCGATGGGTGTTGAGGTTGGCTCTTGGTAAGAGAGCACTCAGAATGCCCTTTGAAGTGGGAGGGTGCTACCTGGTTGATCCTGCCAGTAGTCATATGCTTGTCTCAAAGATTAAGCCATGCATGTCTAAGTATGAACTAATTCAGACTGTGAAACTGCGGATGGCTCATTAAATCAGTTATAGTTTTTTTGATGGTACCATACTACTCGAATAACCATAGTAATTCTAGAGCTAATACGTGCACCAAGTCTTGACTCTTTGGAAGGGATGCATTTTTTAGATCAAAGGTTGGCGCGGGCTTGCCCGCTTCTCTGGTGAATCATGATAACTCAACGGATCGCACAACCCTTGTGCTAGCGATGCTTCATTCAAATTTCTGCCCTATCAACTTTCGATGGTAGGATAGAGGCCTACCATGGTGGTGATGGGTGATGGAGAATTAGGGTTTGATTATGGAGAGGGAGCCTGAGAAACGGCTACCACATCCAAGGAAGGCAGCAGGCATGCAAATTACCCAATCTTGACATGGGGAGGTAGTGAAAATAAATAACAATACTCGGCTCATCGAGTCTGGTAATTGGAATGAGTACAATCTAAATCCCTTAATGAGGATCCATTGGAGGGCAAGTCTAGTGCTAGCAGCCACGGTAATTCCAGCTCCAGTAGCGTATAGTTAAGTTGTTGTAGTTAAAAAGCTCGTAGTTGGATCTTGGGTCGTAAAGGTCGGTCTGCCTACTCGGTGTACACCTGCCCTTCCATCCCTTTTGTTAGCGACGTGCTCCTGGCCTTAGTTGGCTGGGTCATGGCTCTAGCACTATTACTTTGAAAAAATTAGAGTGCTCAAAGCAAGCTTATGCTCTGAATACATTAGCATGGAATAACGTGATAGGAGTCTAGTCCTATCACGAGTCTGGTAATTGGAATGAGTACAATCTAAATCCCTTAATGATGATCCATTGAAGGGCAAGTATAGTGCCAGCAGCCGTGGTAATTCCAGCTCCAATAGCGTATATTTAAGTTGTTGCAGTTAAAAATATCGTAGTTGGATCTTGGATCGTGGTTTCCACAGGCGGTCGAGTGATCGAGGTCCACCATTGTTGCTGTCCGGGTGGACTACTAGTTGGTCTCGGTGCGTGGCCTAGAGGGTCAGGGGGCATTTCTAAGAGAGGTTGTGGGCTCAGTTCGTCTTGTTTTTTTATTTCCTTCCGTTTCCTTTGCATTGAGGCTGCCGCAGGCAATCATGCGATTGAGGTCCGTCGTTTCTGCTGTCTGGGTGGACTCCTAGGTGGCCTCCATGCGGGGAGGGGAGGGTTGGGGGGCATTTCTAAGGTGTGTTGCAGGTATTTCCTTCCCTTGGCTTTGTGTCGAGGCTACCGCAGGTGATCATCCGATCGAGGACCACTGTTGCTGCTGCCCGGGTGGATCCCTAAGTGGCATCGGTGCATGGCGGGGAGGTTTGTATGGCCTCTCTGCGATGGGATTTTTGGTTGGTAATCCTCTTTTTATTTCCTTCCTTTTCCTTTGCATCGAGGCTGCTGCAGGCGATTGGGAGATCGAGATCCATCATTGCTGCTGTCTGGGTGGATTCCTGGGTGACCTCAGTGCGGAGCAGGGAGGGTTGGGGCTCGTTTACAATATAGAGGTTGCATGATTGTTCATTCTCCATTTGTTTTCCTTTGCATTGAGGTTGCCGTAGGCAATCGGTAGATCGAGGTCCACTGTTGCTGCTGTCCGGGTGGACTCCTAAGTTGCCTCGCTGCGTGCCGTGGAGGCTTTTGGAGGCATTCATTTCTAGGGGAGTGTGTGAGTGATCGCTCGTTTTCTTGTCGGTAGGGGGTGCAGTTGCAAACTCGAGAGTGACCTTGGTGCGTTGTGGCTTGGCAGGTCTACCCATTTGTTCACCATGTCCTTGGCATGTTGCGTGTGCTTCCTTCTTGGTATGCAAGAGGTGCAATACATAAAAGTTTTACATGATATTTTGACATCTCTTTTACTCGATGGGTGTTGAGGTTGGCTCTTGGTAAGAGAGTGCCCGAAATGCCCTTTGAAGTGGGAGGGTGCTACCTGGTTGATCCTACCAGTAGTCATATGCTTGTCTCAAAGATTAAGCCATGCATGTCTAAGTATGAACTAATTCAGACTGTGAAACTACGTATGGCTCATTAAATCAGTTATAGTTTTTTTTATGGTACCATACTACTCGAATAACCGTAGTAATTCTAGAGCTAATACTTGCACCAAGTCCTGATTCTTTGGAATGGATGCATTTTTTAGATCAGAGGCTGGCGCGGGCTTGCCCGCTTCTGCAGTGAATCATGATATCTCAATAGATCGCACAACCCTTGTGCTGGTGATGCTTCATTCAAATTTCTGCCCTATCAACTTTCGATGGTAGGATAGAGGCCTACCATGGTGGCAACGGGAGACAGGGAATTAGGGTTCGATTCCGGAGAGGGAGCCTAAGAAACAGCTACCACATCCAAGGAAGGCAATAGGCATGCAAATTACCCAATCCTGACATGGGGAGGTAGTGACAATAAATAACAATACTGGGCTCATCAAGTCTGGTAATTGGAATGAGTACAATCTAAATCCCTTAATGAGGATCCATTGGAGGGAAAGTCTAGTGCCAGTAGCCATGGTAATTCCAGCTCCAATAACGTATATTTAAGTTACTGCAGTTAAAAAGCTCGTAGTTGGATCTTGGGTCGTAAAGGTCGGTCTGCCTACTCGGTGTGCACCTGACCTTCCATCCCCTTTGTCAGTGGCATGCTCCTGGCCTTAATTGGCTGGTTCATGGCTCTGGCACTGTTACTTCGAAAAAATTAGAGTGCTCAAGGCAAGCTTATGCTCTGAATACATTAGCATGGAATAACGTGATAGGAGTCTAGTCCTATCATGAGTCTGGTAATTGGAATGAGTACAATCTAAATCCCTTAATGAGGATCCATTGGAGGGCAAGTCTAGTGCCAGCACACGTGGTAATTCTAGCTCCAATAGCGTATACTTAAGTTGTTAAAGTTAAAAAGCTCGTAGTTGGATCTTGGATCGTGGTTGCCACAGGCGGTCGAGTGATCGAGGTCCACCATTGTTGCTATCCGGGTGGACTTCTAGGTGGCCTCGGTGCGTGGCCCAGAGGATCAAGGGGCATTTCTAAGAGAGGTTGTGGGCTCGGTTCATCTTGTTGTTTTATTTCCTTCCGTTTCCTTTGCATTGAGGCTGCCGCAGGGAGTCATGCGATTGAGGTCCGTCGTTGCTGCTGTCCGGGTGGACTCCTAGGTGGCCTCCATGCGGGGAGGGGAGGGTTGGTGGGGCATTTCTAAGGTGTGTTGTGGGCATTTCCTTCCCTTGCCTTTGTGTCGAGGCTGCCACAGGCGATCATCCGATCGAGGTCCACTATTGTTGTTGTCCGGGTGGACCCCTAAGTGGCACCGGTGCATGGTGTGGAGGTTTGTATGGCCTCTCTGCGATGGGATTTGCGGTCGGTCGTCCTCTTTTTATTTCCTTCCTTTTCCTTTGCATCGAGGCTGTCGTAGGTGATTGGGAGATCGAGGTCCATCGTTGCTGCTTTCCGGGTGGATTCTTAGGTGGCCTCGGTGTGGAGTAGGGAGGGTTGGGGCTCATTTACAATATAGAGGTTGCATGGTTGGTCATTCTCCATTTGTTTCCCTTTACATTGAGGTTGCCGTAGGAAATCAGTAGATCGAGGTCCACCATTGTTGTTGTCCAGGTGGACTCCTAGGTGGCCTCACTGCGCGACATGGAGGCTTTTGGAGGCATTCGTTTCTAGGGGAGTGGGTGAGTGATCGCTCATTTTCTTGTTGATCGGGGGTGCGGTTTCAAACTCCAGAGTGGCCTTGGTGCGTTGTGGCTTGGCAGGTCTACCCATTTTTTCACCATGTCCTTGGCATGTTGCGTGTGCTTCCTTCTTGGTATGCAAGAGGTGCAAGACATAAAAGTTTTACATGATATTTTGACATCTCTTTGACTTGATGGGTGTTGAGGTTGGCTCTTGGTAAGAGAGCACGCAGAATGCCCTTTGAAGTGGGAGGGTGCTACCTGGTTGATCCTACCAGTAGTCATATGCTTGTCTCAAAGATTAAGCCATGCATGTCTAAGTATGAACTAATTCAGACTATGAAACTGCGAATGGCTGATTAAATCAGTTATAGTTTTTTTGATGGTACCATACTACTCGGATAACCATAGTAATTCTAGAGCTAATACGTGCACCAAGTCCTGACTCTTTGGAATGGATGCATTTTTTAGATCAAAGGCTAGCGCGGGCTTGCCCGCTTCTGCGGTGAATCATGATAACTCAACGGATCGCACAGCCCTTGTGCTGGCGATGCTTCATTCAAATTTTTGCCCTATCAACTTTCAATGGTAGGATAGAGGCCTACCATGGTGGCAATGGGTGACGGAGAATTAGGGTTCGATTCCGGAGAGGGAGCCTGAGAAACGGCTACCACATCCAAGGAAGGCAGCAGGCACGCAAATTACCCAATCCTGACATGGGGAGGTAGTGACAATAAATAACAATACTGGGCTCGTCAAGTCTGGTAATTGGAATGAGTACAATCTAAATCCCTTAATCATGATCCATTGGAGGGCAAATCTAGTGCCGACAGCCGTGGTAATTCCAGCTCCAATAGCCTATATTTAAGTTGTTGCAGTTAAAAAGCTCGTAGTTGGATCATGGGTCGTAAAGGTTGGTCCGCCTACTCGGTGTACACCTGTCCTTCCATCCCTTTTGTCAACGGCGTGCTCCTGGCCTTAATTGGCTGGGTCGTGGCTCTAGCACTATTACTTTGAAAAAATTAGAGTGCTCAAATCAAGCTTATGCTCTGAATACATTAGCATGGAATAACGTGATAGGAGTCTAGTCCTATCTCGAGTCTGGTAATTGGAATGAGTACAATCTAAATCCCTTAATGAGGATCCATTGGAGGGCAAGTCTAGTGCCAGCAGCCGTGGTAATTCCAGCTCCAATAGTGTATATTTAAGTTGTTTTAGTTAAAAAGCTCGTAGTTGGATCTTGGGTCGTAAAGGTCGGTCCGCCTACTCGGTGTACACCTGCCCTTCCATCCCTTTTGTCAGCGGCGTGCTCCTGGCATTAATTGGGTGGGTTGCGGCTCTGGCACTGTTACTTTGAAAACATTAGAGTGCTCAAAGCAAGCTTATGCTCTGAATACATTAGCATGGAATAACGTGATAGGAGTCTAGTCCTATTGTGTTGGCCTTTGGGACCGGAGTAATGATTAATAGGGACTGTCGGGGGCATTCGTATTTCATTGTCAGAGGTGAAATTCTTGGATTTATGAAAGATGGACCACTGTGAAAGCATTTGCCAAGGATGTTTTCATTAATCAAGAATGAAAGTTGGGGGCTCAAAGACGATTAGATACCGTCCTAGTCTCAACCATAAACGATGCCAACCAGGGATCGGTGGATGTTACTCTAAGAACTCTGCCAGCACCTTCTGAGAAATAAAAGTGTTTGGGTTCTGGGGGGATTATCGTCACAAGGCTGAAACTTAAAGGAATTGATGGAAGGGCACCACCAGGAGTGGAGCCTATGGCTTAATTTGACTCAACACGGGGAAACTTACCAGGTCCAAACATAGTAAGGATTGATAGATTGAGAGTTGTTTATTGATTCTATGGGTGGTTATGCATGGCCGTTCTTAGTTGATGGAGCGATTTGTCTGGTTAATTCCGATAACGAACGAGACCTTAGCTAGATAACTAGCTACGCGGAGGTTCCCCTTCGCGGCCAGCTTTTTAGAGGGACTATGGCCATTTAGGCCATGGAAGTTTGAGGCAATAACAGGTCTGTGATGCCCTTAGATGTTCTAGGAAATGTGCGCTACACTAATGCAACCAACGAGATTTTCTTCCTAGTTCAAGAGGTTTGGGATATCTTCTCAAATTGCATCATGATGGGGATAGACCATTGCAATTATTGGTCTTCAACGAGGAATTCATAGTAAGTGTGTGTCATCAACTTGTGTTGACTACATCCCTGCCCTTTGTACACACTGCCCGTCGCTCCTGCCGATTGAATGATCTGGTGAAGTGTTCAGATTGCGTCAACGATGGTGGTCCGCCGCTGTCGACGTTGTGAGAAGTTCATTGAACCTTATCATTTAGAGGAAGGAGAAGTCGTAACAAGGTTATCGTAGGTGAACCTGTGGTAGGATCATTGATAGCAGGGGTTTTCTTTTTTGGTTCGGGTTGGTTGGGTTTCGATTGTAATGTGGGATTGCATGATGTGTCTCTAGGGGAGCGGGTTTGGTGTTTGGCGGGAACATTGTTGGTTGCTTGTCTTTAGGTAACACTTGTTTTTTCGTGTGTGCTTGCAAGCCATGCTTGTGCTTGTCCCACCCATCTTTTGTTTTTCTTTCCCTCAATGTGTTTCTGCGAGGGGTTCGGAAGCTTGTTTCATGGGAGCCCTTCCGACAACCTGTTCGGTCGAGCATGGTTGCTGCGGTTGAGGTGCTCGGGAAATACGATGGCTAAAAAATTTAGACTCATTCATAGCGGCATTGCTCGGCCTTTATTTCATTGGAAGGAATGGGCCAAGGGTATGGGCTTCCATAGTTGGTTCTCTCGAAAAGGCGGCGGTGGTTGATGTGTTGCTTCGGTGGGTCGAGGGAGTGGTTGCATGCGTGCTTGGTAGCTCAAATCTTCCGTGAGGGGAAATTTTTGAGGTGGCGTCAGTGTGGGATGGATGAAGTGCAGTTCAACCCGTTTGGCTGGCCACCCTAGTCCCTCTCGACCGTGCCTTGACAATGCCCTCGTGGAAGGGTTGGGTGTCCAGGTAATGAAAAACCCCTCCCTCGGTCTGAGATCCATCGAGATCGCAATTTTCCCAGCTAGTGGGCAAGAGGGTGGCAATCTTATCTCGTGCCTTTGCCATCGAGGGAATTCCTTGTCCTCTCATGAGCCACTCCCCTTCTAAGGGAAAAAGAAGTAGCGGGTTGTGTCTTTGTTCCTCCCTTTGGATTGTGGGTTTTTTGTGGGACTTGGTCATTTCTTTGTTTCATGGTGTGCACTTTGTGGGCGTCCCTCCCTTCAGTGGCCGTGCACCATCGATGTATTTGTGGCCCGCAGCTTTCTCTGGCATTGAGTGTTTGCTCATGACAACTCCTCTTTGGAGTTTGATTCTTGACCCCTATTAACTTTCTCGCTGGAAAGGTTGTTGGGTGTTTCGTACACGGAGGGGTGCAACAGTGGGGTGGGTTTGTGTTATTAGTAGTCTATTTGTCATTTGAAGTCTTGTGGCGGGTTTGGGGATTGATTATCTTTCAGTAACATGCTCTAGACACTGGTCTCATCGTGGCCCTTATCTCTTCTAGTGGTCAAGTTTAGGTTGTGATTTATTTGCTTGGTTGTTTGATTGATGTTTGTTATGTTGTAAAGGGTGTTGTGCCATACATGTAGGTGGGAGGGTGTGAAGAGGTGGGATGCTTTTTGATTGGGTTCCTTGTTCGATTTCTTTCTGGTTAGCAGACATCTACTCGGCGTGCTGTTGAGCTTCTCTCTTTTCTTGGGATCTTTGTTTCTTTGATGTTGTTTTCTTCCCTTCTTCCTTTTTCCCCTAAGCTTTGTGGAGGAGAGGTGGGATTGTTGTGGATTGGAGTTCGGGAAGGATGAAAAGTAGTGCGTGTTCCCGGGGTGGCCACCCTAGTCCTTCTTGACTGTCGTCCCCTGCAGTTGCCCCCTTTTTGCGAAGGCGCGAGGGTTGGGAAGCTTGTTCTCTGTTTGAGCCTCCCCTTGTGAGCTGGTAGCCATGTTTGATATCTCTTGCCTTCTTGTTGTTTTCTTCCCTTCTTGATGTTGGGCCCTAGCTTTACGGAGAAAAGGTGGGTGGGATTATTGTGGATTGGTGTTCATGAAGGACGAAACACAGTGCGAGTTTACGGGTGGCCACCCTAGTCCTTCTTGATCATCGTCCCCCACAGTTCCCCCCTTTTTGTGAAGGCAGGGGGTTGGGTAAGCTTGTTCTTTGTTTGAGCCTCCCCTTGTAAGCTGGTAGACACATTTGATATCTCTCTTTCTTTCATGTTGTTTTCTTCATTTCGTCCCCCTAGCTTTAAGGAGAAAAGGTGGGATTGTTGTGGATTGGTGTTGGGGAAGGACAAAATGCAGTGCGAGTTCCCAGGGTGGCCACCCTAGTCCTTCTCGATCACTGTCCCCTACAGTTCCCCCCTTTTTGCATAGGCACGGGGTTGCTGAAGCTTGTTCTTTGTTTGAAGCCTCCCCTTGTGAGTAGGTAACCACGGTTGATGTCTATTGGAGAGGTAAATCCCCTCTACGGATAGAGGCGATTCCTACTAGCCCAAAAGGGGTCTAGCAACAATCAATCAATGCTACTCTACAAGTTCCTAGTTGCAATTAACAAGTGGGTAATGAACACCTACTTGGATTCCAGCACTATGTTTGACGAAGAGATGTCGCTCTCGCTCCTTTGCTCCAGCCGGTCACAATCCTCCACTATCCTCATGGGCGGATACCTGCACAAGCAAAGAGAAGACAAACACAAGCATAAAATCTAGTAAAAGCAACTATACATCAGTCAGAAAGGAAGTAATTCACATTAACTATTATAAGACAAATGCAAATGGAACCATAACAGTAGTCATCTATCTTTTATTAATCAGGAATAGAGAAAGATACAACCAAAGTTCTGACGCTGAGTCCTTCTCTAGAGGGTCCAGCCGGCATGTCTCATAAGCATTCACCTTTGAAGGTAGATCTCCCAAGACAAAGCACTCTCTCTCTCACACAAGGCAACAAACTCATAACCTTCCTTAAGCTCTATAGCAATCCACACACAAAACACCAAATTCCTATTAAGAGCAGCACTAATGCACTATGAATTCCTCTATATCAAAGTCTATATGTCAAAAACTAGTTGCTCCTGGCAATGGTGGAGGCTTATATAGGAGAAGGAGTCTCCATGAATAGTGAAAGGATGAGCTTACTCCCAAGAAAAGTGGGTTATCAGGTGAACAGACATGCCATAGAAAGGAGGGATACCTTTACAAAGCCAACAACCAGGTCTGGAGTCATCTGGAAGGCTGGCTGTTAGAACAAACTCGCCCAAACAGGATCAGCGCGGGTGCATAACTGGGCTGGCGCGCTGGCATCACATCCCAATAACAGAAGAGGTCTGGACAGCACGATTTTATACAAGCAGGGGTTGCGCTGGCTATGAAATCCGACCAGCACGGAAAACCCGTGTGCTTCCGCACTGGCAGCGCATCAGTCACACTATCATCCGCCAGTCAGTGCGATTATTTCAATAATAGTCGCGATGATCCAATAAACTTAGGCAAAGAGGGTTTTTTGGCCATTTCAGAGAGCATGAGCATGGTGGATGTGGTTTTATGACACAGTAGGGAAATTGACAAGGAGACAGTGACAAATTACTGTGTAACAGATGCCCCCTAAAGCATGAAGCCTGAGAGAGTGGGAGGGGTTAAATGCTTTACAAAACTGTTGAACTGGAACACCACCAGGAAGAACCTGCACGTAGATACAACAGATATTTCGAGTACATGTAGTCAAGGCATGGGCACAGCCATCCAAAAGACATACAAAGAAGGTCTGTGGTATGGACGCAGCCACCCAGCTGAAGAGACCATGATGATAAGAGGTATGGTCGTAGCCATCCTAAAAGACTCAGGTATGGGCGCAGCCATCCATCAATGAGTCATGTAATAATGATCCACAAAATCGCAACCTGGCCCACAATGGACTAGAACCAGGGTCTTGCGCTCCATCCAAACCCGAACAAAGTACAAGTTCAAACATGCGAATACAGGAGTCGAAGTCGAACATGCTTGAACATCGTCTGATTACCAGCCAATGATGAAAGCTGTTAACAGACGCGAGAGGTGCCACCAATAATGACGATGGTCCTCAAGGTACTATAGGTACAATCCACGGCGTGTGAATGAATGAGCCGATGTCGAACACCCGTAGAGTCATTCGATCGGAGGCCAATGATGAAAACCTCGCGTCGAACATGAAGAACCTGCCATTGAGACATGCAGGCTCCAAGGTACCGGAAGGGAGTCTCTAGGTCACTTTCCTGGATAATGAGCTGAAGTCGACAGGAAGTGATCTTTGTCGAGGGTGGGCCATAATGTTTCCCACATCATCAACGCGAGACGGAAAGAGACAATATGTTTTGTCTGAAATATCATAGGGAGGTTATACTTGCAGAGGCCAACCTCTCTTGAACATATCGGCGGCACAACGATGGATTTGGCAGTATTTGGGGTCAGATGTTCGGAGGTCGTAGTGAGAGGGAAATGAGCAGATGAACGGCCAAATAGGATAACCCAAACCCACGGAGGCAAAAGTGAAACCAGATGAGCTGTCCCCACCTAGACACGAATGCAAACAGTGCCATGTTCAAGAGTGACATACTGCCGATGACGACGATTATGATTATTTTATTTCCCCCACCATTTCTGGCGAGTACCCCGGTTATTTTTGGATGACAAGCTTGACGGGGATAGCATATGCTTGAGGGGCGTCATTTCAACGGAGTCCGATGTCATTATGTTTTAAGGAGTCTGACAAAGGAAGAACTCGGCATCTTTTCATGTTTAGAGAGTTTGAAAAGACAGCGGAAAAGAAAACTCCAGGGGGTGCTTTTTCGTAAAGTTGTGTTTCTCGAGCCCGAAAAAGTATAAAATGATGCTCGAAAGAATGGCCCGATCATTACGACCGAGGAGTACTTTTCGTAAATAGTGAATTTGACCCGAAAAAGTAAAAAAGCGGTCAGAAGCACGTCGTTTTAGAACCAATAACGAGTGCGAAACGACAAACACCCGACAATCTTTGTTGGTTTAAATGGTCGAAAAAGAGCTTTAAAAGCGACCGCCTCTCGTTCCTTTTGACGAGCTGAAAGGAGGTTCGGCTATCTTTTCTCGTTTTATGTCGGAAAAGAGCTTAAAGACGACATTTTTGGGACCAAGTGTATATAAATCCATTGTGACTTTGCCGATTCCAAAGGCTTGCACAAGAAAAAACACCCGCGTAAACCCGTTCGATATGTCGAAAAACATAGTAAAACATGCATCAAGGCATAATATAGGGACATCAGGATTAGATTCATGGCAAAAACATGGTAAAAAACCCACATTCATAAAAACTATAGTCAAATTAGGGATTTTTTACCATAAATAGGGGGGTGTAAAAATCATTTTTACCATTTTACCATTTGAGCTTTGCAGAACGTTGGAGAACTACAAAGTTGACGATGTGAATTCTTCATCGTGCGGACGCCATTCTTCCGACAGCTGATTCCAGGTAGGTCCCTCTTGCCCTGCGCTCCATTTTGAATCCTTTTTCAAGCAATTTCACCGTAGGATTTGGCCATTTGGCCAATTTTTTTGAGCGTAGGTGCACTCTCGGTCAGCGCGGATTCGCCCATCGGGTCCGCGCTAACCGATTTTACCAGCACACACCACTTTCCGGGTCAGCGCGGAAAACCCGTGTCCTTCCATGCTGACCCAGAGAAAAATACACATGGCTGCCATTTCCAGCGCGACTGTTTTAGAAACAGTTGCGTTGGCGCCACGAAGATTGATTTTTAATAATTTGAATGGAGAATTTTCAAAAGCAGGCAACTTAATGTTTTTTGGGTGATTATGCAGGACAAAATGGCCTTTGTATGGCAGGAGAGAGCCCACGATAATGAAGATATGGCCGCTTTTGTTGATGCCGGATGCCAAAATACAATGCGGGCATGCGGTTTGCTCAAAACTTTTCTCACTCCACGCTTGAGGGCTCAGCCAGACCTCCTAGAGCTTTTGATCAGAGCCTAGAACCCAGTGGATGGGAAATTCACGATCCGTGGCCACGACATTGAGTTCGATTCCACGGACATCTACTTTTTGACTGGATTGTCTCGCTGAGGTGTGATGCCCATCCTGGAGGGGCAGCGACCTAGCGGCGAGATGCTTGACCAACTCATGGCCCGGGTGTGCCCATAGGCGGTCAAGACACGGAGCGGGAAAGCAAGCATACCATCAGTGGGTGTTGGACCCAATGGCGACATAGTCCTTCGTACTATACTCTTCCTAGTGACGTGGGCGGCAGGAAGTCTGGCCAACCATGAGGCCTCAAAGGCCAACCTGTTACTAGCTCTCGAGTGCTTACAGCCCACGATTTTCAACTGGGCAGCAGCTGTGACCAACAGAATGAAGAGACAATAGAGTAACTGCCGACGTGGAGAGTCGAAACAATTTGGCTACGGGTTGCTCTTACTTCCGCTCATGTTTGAGCGGGTACCGGCCCTTCGGCTGCAGACCATGGTGGTAGATCCGCCTAACAGTCCACGAGAGACGAGGGCCACCAAATGGGCCCGAGTCATGCCACGTGGAAGTGGCGGTCGCTCAGTATCGTGGGGCGTCTTCTTCCGAGAGTGGCTAGATTGCCAGGTTATCTTTGTCAAGGACTGGCCATACGCCGGTATCGACTTCCGTAGTGATCCCGACATGTCGTTGCCTGCGGGAGAGCAGTGGGACGATGGAGGTGAACACTTGATCTCTTTTTGATTTTTCATCTTTATAATGTTTTTGCATTTTTTCCATGTACATGTCCTAATAAATGCTATGCTGTGCAGATGTGGGACCTGTGAGACCCCTTGGCTTGGCCCCAGATGCACGGAGAGAGGGGCAAGGTGCTGCCATCTTGGCCTTGGCTCCTGCAGCAGGCGACCAGACAGAGACTGTGGTACACAACCTTGAGGGCTTGTTGGCAGGATTCCCAGATTACCAGGGGATCGAGGAGGTCCCTCTAGCTGCACAGATCCATACAGTGGGTGTAGAACCCAGGATGCACCGCCTTTTGAGGCGGGTGGCACGAGCGGTAGCATGCTACAGAGAGCATAACACACCGCAGTAGATGCCTAGGTTTTATTTTTCACTGTTGTTTTTGAGAGACATACATCTCAGATGTACTGAGGATGTCGGCTTTATTTCAGACATGTACACTTATTTTTTGAGCGCCTCAGTGCGCCACACGATATATATATATATACATGGTGTTTTTATTGTATCTTATGCTTCTCATGTTTTGTTAATTTACATATTTCGCAAATTTATTTCTAATACATAATTAGCCAATGCATCAGTTACAGCATTAAGTCTTCTTGGAATGTGATGATAAGTAATATAATCAAAATCTCTTTCCAATAACTTAACACATAAATACAACCTTAAAATACGATGATCTCTGACGGAATATTGTCCGTTGAGTTGGTGGACTACAAGCTGTGAATCTAAATTTACAACCAATGAGTGGATCCCAGGGTTAATCGCCTCGGCTAATAATTCAATTACAACACTATATTCAGCTACATTGTTGGTTGTACAACCTAGACGCACACCTTGAATATCTACTAACTCACCATGAGGATCGTAGATCACCCATGCCGCAGATGACAGATTGCGAGTACTGTGGGAAGCACCGTCAGCGAAACCAACGTAAGGTGATCCAGACATCTGTTCAGAAGCAAAAGACACAATAAGTGGAAATCACGTCGATACACTAAGGAAAAAATCAAATGATCACGCACACACACTAAACACACTGTAAAAAAGCATATGCATGTAAAAATAAATGAGAGAGTGCCTGGAGTCAGGCGTAATATTTCTTAAGATACAGCCCATTACGGGGCCTGTCCAGGGGATTGCCTTCATAATCGATCAGCTCATAGGCGCCTTTTTTTAGAACTCGCTTTACAATGTAGGGCCCATGCCACATTGGCTCGAGTTTTCCTGCTCCTAGCTTATCATTAGCCTGATCGTAAAGCAGTACCAAGTCTCCCTCGACGAAAGAGCGGGGATTAACAGAGTTATCGAAGTGAGTTTTCACTCGCTTCTTTTGAGCTTCGATAGCAAGGGAGGCTAGACGACGTGTCTCATCCAGTCGTTCCAGGTAAAGAAGCCACTCTTCTACGGGAGTAGTCTCGGGAAGTAACTTGACGGCTAATTTGAGTGAAGGAATCTCACACTCAATGGGAAGGGTTGCCTCCAGCCCATATACTAGCTGAAAAGGGGTGAAACCGGTGGCATCCTTCATGGAGGTCCGATAGACCCACAACGCGGAGAACAACATCAAATGCCAATTAGACTTGTGCATGCCAACATTTCTCTGAAGCATTGTGACCAATACCTTGTTCACGGCTTCAGCCTGGCCGTTCACCTGAGGATAGTATGGAGAGGAACTATCATGCTTAAGTCCTAGTTGGGTTGTCAACTCGACCATCATATGATTACGGAAATGTTTTTCGTGATCAGTAACAATGGCTTGTGGAACTCAAAACCGATAGATAACATGGTTGAAAAGAAACTGCGCCGCCGTATGACCGTCTTCCGACAATGTGGGCATCGCCTCGGCCCATTTTGTAAAGTAATCTACAACAATGATGATGTAACCATGCCCCCCGGCCGAGCGAGGGTTACATGTCACATAATCGATGCCCCATTTAGCAAATGGGCCCACGGTCACTACGGGGTGCAGCGGGGCAGCGGGCGCACGCATCTTCCGCTGGTAAATCTGGCATTGGTGATAAGAACAGACAGCAAGAATGCAGTCCTTGAAAATGGATGGCCAAAAGTAACCAGCACGGAGGATCTTTTGTGCGGTGGCATATCCAGACATGTGACCGCCACAAGCACCGGAGTGGCAGTCATTTAGAACTCTTTCAGCTTCTTCGAAGGTTAGACACCGACGAAGAACCGAATCAACCCCAAGGCGGTACAGGGTGTCCCCAACTATGCGATATGGCTGAGCTTGGTGACGAATCCGTCGACGAGCGTCTTTTGACGTCTCGGGGCGGAAGGAGGATGTCTGTAAATAGAAAATTATGTCCCCATACCATGGATCGAGGGTGCTGATCAGGAAAAGAGTTTCATCTGGAATTAACTCCTCTATCTGCGAGGAAGTAGCGGCGGATGGCAAGGAGCATAAAAAGTTCAGCGAAAACAAGTGATTTCTTGGACTTGGCTGCAGTAAATTCAAAGTCGAACTCTTGGAGGATCACGATCCACTTTGAGTACTTTCCCCCCAACAATTGTCGTGAAAGAATGTAGGTCATGGGGTTACAATCTGAAATTGTTGTAGTAGTACGCAACATAATGTAGTGACGGAAGCGTTGGACAGCGCAAACTGCGGCGAGATCCAACTTCTCGACATATGCATATCGAGTCTCCGTATCTAGTAAGTTGCGACTAAGATAATAAATGACATGCTTGATGCCATCATCATCGTCCTGAACCAAAACCATGCTAATAGTGGTATCGGCAGCAGCCAAATAAAGTGTATAGTCACGATGGTAATTTGGAGGCCGCAACAAAGGGGCGGAAACCAGGAGGGTTTTGAGATGAGCAAATGACTCCTCGGCTATGGCATCCTATCGGAATGGGGTGTCACGCTTCAGTAACTGGGTAAAACCGTTTGCCACTTCGGCATAGTTTGGTATGAACCATCTTAGGAAATTAGCTTTCCCCTGCAAACTCTGTAATTGCCGCAAAGTTGTAGGGGGAGGAAGATTCACAATTTCCTCGACTTTAAGGGGATCCAGTTGGATTCCCTCTCAGGAGACGATAAACCTGAGAAGTCGACTTGATTCGACGCAGAAGACACATTTGTGAGGATTTAAGCGGATATTATAGTGTCTACAACGAAGAAATTTTTTACGAAGGTGCCATGGGTGGTCCGCGCGCTTAGCTGAATGAGCGGGGAGGTCATCTAGATAAGGCTGTACGATGTGTCTGATATTGTGGAAAGCATAAGACATCGCGCGCTGAAAAGTAGCGCCGAAATTTTTGAGGCCGAAGGGGAGCTTTTTATAAGCAAAGGTGCCCCAGGGACAGATGAAGGCCGTCTTGTGTTGATCTGCCGGAGCAATGTTGATCTAGTTGTAACCAGAAAAGCCGTCCATAAAAGAATATATCTCGCTACCCGCACACTCGTCAATGAGTTGATCAATAAATGGTGTGGGGTAGTTGTCCTTTGGGCAAGCTCTGTTAATGTCACGGTAATCAACGCAGACACAAATGGTGCCCTGTTTTTTGTCGACAAGGACGATGTTTGAGACCCATTCTGTCAGTGGGATGGGATAGATAAATCCCGCCTTAAGAAGCTTTTCAACCTCTGCTTTGATGGCTGCCACCTTACGGGGGTGCACGGGGCGCAAACGCTGGCGAACAGGTTTGGCCCCGGGATACATTGGTATCTCGTGCACTACTATAGATGGATCAATACTGGGCATTTCTTCATAGGACCATGCAAAGACATCACGAAATTCGTGAAAAAGTGTGATATAAACTTGAATCTCCTCAGGAGTGCAGGTCACTCCAATGTAAATATTCTCGACAATCCCTGCCTTAACAGAGATGTCAATCAGTTGCGTCTGCGTGATGTTCCCTATATTTCCTTCAGACGATGTGTGATAAATCTGAATGGGCGTCTGAAGGGTTTGAGAAGGGAGACATGGAGCAAACCGCTCAAGACAAAGTAGTGTTTCCTGAAGAGTAGGGAGAAAGGAGGAACTGTGGTGAAGAGGAAACCATGGACGTTCGTCCAGAGACATAGTCTCTATAATAGCCTCATCGGAAAGAAATATTTCTTTCAATGGATCCGAGGAGGTGTATTCTCCTAACCAAGGGGGAAACTCGTCTGAGTCAAGAGCCCCACTCGTGACGGTGGGTTCATCATGAGAGGTCGATGCAGCGACAATTTCAACGTAGTTGAGCTCGGCTGGACTCAACGGAATCTCCCCGCCCCAAGGTTCTATCTGGTCGATGGAAGGGAGAATCCAAGGGTCAGAACGAACCGAGATCATGGAGATTGAGGCGAGGTTGGGAGGTGGGAGGGAAAAAACACCCAGAAGGGCGGGTTCTTTGAAGAGCCCTGCTCCCACATTTTCATACGAAACTGAGGTATGCTCGACGAAGGGTACATTTCCCTCAGAAGAGGAAGCAAAAAGAGAGAGTTGATCGACCGTGACAATTTTCCCTTGATGGGGGAAACAGATGACATGGAAGAGGGATGAAGCTACAACACGCATAGCGTACGTCCAGCTCCGGCCCAGAAGGAGGTTATAGGTGAGATTTGCGTCCACAACCTCGACTTCTACTTCTACAGTCTTCCCTTCTAAGGTAATCGGTAGTCGTTGAAGGATACCATACGGTCGAGATTCTCTCCCGTCGAATGCTTCCAAGGTCGTTGGGGACTGACTCAACGTCGGAGACCCGATGGCTTTCCAACATGCAATAGACATAATGCAGGTTGAGGCGCCCTCATCAATGACTGTACGATGGATCATTTTAGAATTGATGATGACTTGAATGAGGAAAGCTATCTCATGAGGCAGTCGAGGAACATGGCTCTCGAGGTCGAAGGTAATTAAATCCAAGTCCGCTGGGTCGATGCCACCGATGGCCGACAACAGGGACTTCCTCTGGGGGGGGGCAACTCTGAAGGACCTCTAAAGCGGACATAGCAGACGGAGCCTGCGCTAATTCCTCCACAATGTTGTAATGCTGGGCAGCACGAGCATTTGGATTATAAGAAGACCTTCTGAGTACCCCTTTGGGAGGGGGTCGGATTGTCATCTCGGTACTCGGTCTCTCGATATGGAGAGGACCAGAGCTGGATGAAGGAGCGCTTGAGGGAACCTTTGGCTCCTTCCCGGCGGACGATGGATACTCCTTAGCTCGAGTTGTTATATGAATCGGAATAGTGCCAGCCATGAAGACTTGGGAACTGAAGGGAGAAGATGAAGAAGGATCAGCTACCATCTGGGTTTGCTGAGAGGGAAATGGTTCTTTCAGAACCGCAGGGATCCCTTGAGCACCTTTCAACAGACGACTAACTTCGGACCGCCTAGGGCAGTCTTTAGTGTAGTGATCTTCCTCACAAATGAGGCAAGGGTACTTAGGTTTGCGTTTAGCTCCTTCTTCGGCAGGAGGTTTAGAGGATTCCTGCTTGGGTTGATCGGACTTATTTTTCCCTTTCCCTTTCTCCTTTTTCTTGCCTTTCGAGGCCTTGCTTGCCGTGGTGGACTGAACGACATTGACCTCGGAAGTGTTACCGGAAATTACAACACCCTGGGAAGTTTTTTCATTGGACGAACTTGACTTTTGCTTCCCAGGATTCGATGATTTTTTGGAGGCCTGGTTTACAGAGCCAATGACTCCATCGACAGATGGCTTGGGTGGAGCCTTGGATGTATAGAGCCTAGGGGCATCTGGAAAATAATCATACAAAGTACCAGACTGAGAGTAAACTAAGTCCAGGTATTGAGCGCGCGCGATCGCTTGCTCTTCAGTTACGCAGGCTCCCATAGCAATGTCCAGTGCAATCTTGGGGACGAAGGAAGTCGTAAACCAGTCGGTGAGGAGGAAATCAGGTATCCAAAACTTGATTAACTTATGACGCCTTCTCCACTCATGAATATGATCGGAGATATGCATAGCAGTATCCTGCTTAAGAGACGTGAGGAGGTGGGTCCCCGTCTCGTACCGAATGGGTAACTGAAAGTGATTCGAAAATGCCATAGCCAACGAATTGAAGTCTTGAAATGATGCATGGGCTAATTCAATATACCATTTAGCTACCGAACGAGTGAGGGTCCTCTGAAAGAGGCGAAGCCGAATCGAATCATCGAGCCATGAATTTGACGAACACCACAAGTGATACGTCATCACATGAGCCTGAGGGTCCTCCCCGGCCTTCCCATCAAATTTGGGACAGTCACTAGGTATCTTAGTTGGAACTGGTGGCCATTGTGGATTGTGTAGAATGGGATCATTTATTAATTTTGACACATCGGGCAGTTCCAACGTCGCTAAAAATGGTAGCTGCGGATTAAAAGACATTTGTGGTGGATACGAGGTAGAACCAGAATTCCATCCAGTCCCTGGTTGCCCCCATTGTCCTTGTCCCGATGGACCAGGTCCGTAAGGGCCTTGTCCAGAAGGATTTTGTCCGTAGGGGTTATTCCTAGAACCGGGTTGCTGATTCTTCCCCCCAGCACCCCATTGGTTACCATACTGGCCAGCAGGTTGTTGATAATTTGGATAAGGATTACCCTGCGGCTGTTGGTAATTTTGATACGGGGTATATTGATTTTGCCCCTGGGGTTGCTGGTATCTGTACTGAGCCTGAGAACTAGGCGACATTTGATGACCAGATTGGGATTGATACTCACCTGAATACAGGGGTTGGGATTGGTACCCACCTGAATAAGGAGGCTGGGATTGATACCCACCTGAATAAGGAGGCGGGGCTTGATACCCACCTGAATAAGGAGGCTGGGATTGATAGCTGCCCAAATAAGGAGGCTGGGATTGATACCCGCCCGAGTAAGGAGGTTGGGATTGGTACCCACTTGAATACGGAGGCGGGGCTTGATACCCACCTGAATAAGGAGGCTGGGATTGATACCCGCCCGAATAAGGAGGCTGGGATTGATACCCACCCGAGTAAGGAGGTTGGGATTGGTAACCACCTGAATACGGAGACGGGGCTTGATACCCACCTGAAAGAGGACGCTGGGATTGATACCCACCCGCGTGCTGAGCCGTCTGGCCAGAAGGTTGCCCTGGTCGGATCTGAGATGGCCCTGTTCACCCAGAAGGTCGAGCTTGCTGAGTGAGGGGCTGCCCTTGTGCAACCGAGGATTGTCCTTGTTGACCAGATGGTTGCTGAGCGGTAGGCCGGCCTTGCTGCACGTAGGGCTAGCCCCCTTACCCAGAAGGGTTTCCTTGCTGATTTACGGGTTGACCTTGCTGCCCATAAGGTTGTCCCTGGTTCCCATAAGGTTGCGCTGAAGGGTAGCCTTTTTGGGTACCTGGTTGAGCTTGTTGGGCGTTGGGTTATCCCTGGTTACCAGAAGGTTGCCCAAGATATGTAAAAGCCGGACCACTAGAGACCAAAGGTTGTCCCTGATTGGGTTGTCCTTGTGGGCCTCCCTGTTGGCCTGGGTAATTTTGGCCAGCATACTGCTGCCCATGATTAGGCTGCACGTAGGGCTGTTGACCTTGGTAGGGTGGTCCTTGCTGTCCTCGTCCCTGATGGTACTGGCCACCACCATAGCTGGTGGTACCCCAAGCCACGTTCAATGGAACGGAAATCTCATCATAAGGTATTTCAGGCAAGGAGGTAAACAAATAATGATTCTCTAGATCATAATATGGGCCTTGGCCATCTGGGTTCTCGACGTTACGCAAGTACTGAAAATATGCCTCTTCTTCCATCATATACTCGGAAGCAGGAGGAGCACCACTTGCGGGGTGCACAACTCTAGTAGAATGTGTCGATTCATCACTTTGCGTTGGATCTCGAGACGGGCCTGCAGCAGAAGTGACCACAGATGATGTTGTGACGACACTAACGACTGGAGTTGACGCCGCGACACAAACGGTCGGGTTGGAGGGGACTGCTGTAACAGCAGTATGGGGGACTTGGGAAACAAACGGTCCTGTGGTAGGGACGATGTTTTGACCCCAAACAGAAGAGGAAGTTGCAGAGTTCATAGTATCCCTCAAAGATCTGTAGCGGGCCAGCACGGTGACGCCCAAAGGCGTAACGGTGTAAGGCGTAGAGATGATGGGGGATGTTGCCGGAATGGGAGTATCTATACTCGACATAACGGATGGGCCACTAGACACCAGAGAAGCGTCACCCATATCGGAGGAAGCCATCGGGGATGGGACACCGATAGGAGTGGCAGGAAAATCCTCGTCAGAGGGTTCCCAAATGGGGTTGTAAAAGAACTCGTAGAAATCGTCTTCTGGAGCTCGAGAATTCAACGGCTGGATGCTCGGAACAATGGGAAGAGCGTCACAGACCGGAGTTTCAGGGGCAACAGAAGATGGAGACTCTTCGTCACTTGGAATCGAAGACGGAGTTGATGGATCCACCAGGATGGCCAAACAAAGACCCTAAGCAAGCTAACGATAAAAACCTACTCAAAACTAACGCACACAAGATCTAACCAGGTGATGTTGTCATGGCCAAATAAATTTTAAGACTCAGGAACTTAACTTGACCTTTTCATGTTTCGAGAGTCGAGAAAAGGACGAAAAGATGACTCTATCTCCTTCGAATATTTAATGAGCACGAAGTGACAAGACACTCACTTACACCTTTTCTTTTAGGGAGTCTGAAAAGGATCAAAAGTAACTGCTCTGGAGATTCTAAGCAAAAGGTTTACCAAGAAACCTGTAAAACTGCTTATACACCTTGGAAATCGTATGAGAACCAAGGACTTTCCGTACTGCAGTCAATCTTCCCGAACGCTGTGTTCGGTGCGTTACGGTTCACAAGGCGGAAGACTCGGCTTCCTATGGATAAAGGATGCAAACCTAGTGGAGTCTCCCCATATATACGCGACGGTACGTGGGAGCCCAAATCCATGCTAGACCACAATTGAATCACACCAGGAGGAAACACCCAACCTTAATGTGAAAACAAGAGTGACTAGGTTTTATGACGCCGGAGCACGTCTCTAGCCTAGACCTCTAGATATTTGCGTTAAGTTCCAATGCGTTTTTAGATAAATTTGGTTTATTTTACGGTTGATCTTGAATTAAGTTTTGATTTCAGGTCCTACCATATGATCTCTCAAAAATACTTATATGCAAACTACATGCCAAAGAACATCATTTCGTTCGATGAATTCTAACTATGAGAAGGTTAGGAATTTTCAATCAAACAAAACGAACTCAAGCAATCAAACAACTAAATGCAGCTAACAGCAAGGAAATGAAACTTTTCTTTTGAAAACCTAAAACAACGAAATGTCCTTTTCCTTTTAACTATTAAATGCAAAAGATGCTAGTTTGCTTTTCTTTTCAATGGCATAAAAGTGTTTAAAATGACTTTGAGAGACAGCTAGATCAAGCAAAGAAATGAAATTGCTCAATGCAAACACAAGAAAGTTCCCAAGACACTAAAAACCAGTTTCCAAAATCAAAGGAAAACAAAGGCTCATGAGCTATGTGATCTAAGCTCAACAAGACGAAAAGGAATTCAAAGGAGGAAAGCAAATTGCTCATAACACAACCAAAACACTTCCAAGAATCACCAAGCGAATGTGAAAAACAAATCCGAAGTTGGCTGGTCAATCAAGAACACGAGATCCCAAACGGAAGGCTTGACACATACACGGCCACTAGATGCCCTAGGGCTTGAGTGCGAAATCAAAGGAGGAAAGTGAACACCCGGAGGATAAGAGTTCAAAACCAGACAAACGACGATTCAAAACACTCCAAGAACTATAAAAGTTAAGGCAAGATGCAAACCAAGCAACGAAAGCGAAAAGGAAGGTTTTGCAAAACCGAAAACAAGTAATAAACGAACCCTTGTGGAACAAGGCTTCACAAGCAAGCGTGTCACATCTCAGAAAAAATAAAACAATTCATAAACCAAGTGGAAAGAGGAGGGGATAGTCAAACCAACAGGTTCAGGAAGCAAATTTGGACAAAAATGAATTCTACAGGATCAGCATGGGTGACCCCTCAGCAACAAAGCGATGACAAGACAACGCCTGTAGCAACTTTCGCTGTCAGCGTGGAAGGACACAGATAAAGGGCGCTGGCCCGAAAACAAGG
Source organism: Pinus taeda (assembly GCA_000404065.3). Classification (NCBI taxonomy): domain Eukaryota; kingdom Viridiplantae; phylum Streptophyta; class Pinopsida; order Pinales; family Pinaceae; genus Pinus; species Pinus taeda. The sequence continues at coordinate 10,684 of APFE030900614.1, read as the reverse complement.
TCAGCGCGACTGTTAAATGTATAAGCGTGATGACAGGAAAAGAAAAGAAAAAGATGAGCGATATCAGCGCGACTGTTCTGAAATAAAACGCGCTGAGGCTAAAAAACAAGCAAAAGCGAACCAAAAATCCCCAAACCAAGGGAACAACCTTTTAAAACAATTAAAGAAGTTCCCAGGATGAACCAGGAAACCAAAAACAACAAACTAATCCCCAATCTTTGACAAGAGAGCAATAATTAAATTCAAGAACAAGGATGAACAACAAAGAGACAAGCAAGCTCCCCAGTGGAGTCACCAAATTGTTGGAGAGGTAAATCCCCTCTACGGATAGAGGCCATCCCTACTAGCCCAAAAGGGGTCTAGCAACAATCAATCAATGCTACTCTGCAAGTTCCTAGTTGCAATTAACAAGTGGGTTATGAACACCTACTTGGATTCCAGCTCTATGTTTGACGAAGAGATTCCGCTCTCGCTCCTTTGCTCCAGCCGGTCACAATCCTCCACTATCCTCGTGGGCGGATACCTGCACAAGCAAAGAGAAGACAAACACAAGCATAAAATCTAGTAAAAGCAACTATACATCAGTCAGAAAGGATGTAATTCACATTAACTATTATAAGACAAATGCAAATGGAACCATAACAATAGTCATCTATCTTTTATTAATCAGGAATAGAGAAAGATACAACCAAAGTTCTGACGCTGAGTCCTTCTCTAGAGGGTCCAGCCGGCATGTCTCATAAGCATTCACCTTTGAAGGTAGATCTCCCAAGACAAAGCACTCTCTCTCTCACACAAGGCAACAAACTCATAACCTTCCTTAAGATCTATAGCAATCCACACACAACACACCAAATTCCTATTAAGAGCAACACTAATGCACTATGAATTCCTCTATATCAAAGTCTATATGTCAAACACTAGCTGCTCCTAGCAATGGTGGAGGCTTATATAGGAGAAGGAGTCTCCATGAATAGTGAAAGGATGAGCTTACTCCCAAGAAAAGTGGGTAATCAGGCGAACAGACATGCCATAGAAAGGAGGGTGACCTTTACAAAGCCAACAACCAGGTCTGGAGTCATCTGGAAGGCTGGCTGTTAGAACAAACTCACCCAAACAGGATCAGCGCGGGTGCATAACTGGACTGGCGCGCTGACATCGCATCCCAATAACAGAAGAGGTCCGGTCAGCGCGACTTAGTACAAGCAGAGGGTGCGCTGGCTATGAAATTCGATCAGTGCGGGAAACCCGTGTGCTTCTGCGCTGGCAGCGCATCAGTTGCACTATCATCCGCCAGTCAGCGCGGTTATTTCAATAACAGTCGCGATGATCCAATAAACTTAGGCAAAGAGGGTTTTTTGGGCAATTTCAGAGAGCATGAGCATGATAGATTTGATTTCATGACACAGTAGGGAGACTGACAAGGAGACAGTGACAATTTACTGTGTAACAGGTAGTTTTGCGAAGGAGGATGTAATGAAGAATTCTTTGTACGGCTTGAACGACTGCCAAGGCTAACTTTTCAACATATGAATATTTTCTTTCTATATCATTGAGATTGCGACTCAAATAATAAATAGGATGTTCCGTTCCACTTTCCTCTTGAACTAAAACCATACCAATGGTTGTATCTACAATGGCAAGATATAGGTAAAAATATTTTTGATAGTTTGGGGCATACATTAATGATGCTCTAATCAGTGAATCTTTGAGAGCATCAAAAGAAGCTTGTGCTACTTGGTCCCAATGGAAGGTACCCCTTTCTTCAATAGATGTGTATAATCTTTAGCTAATTCAACATAGTTTGGAATGAACCTCCTCAGAAAGTTTGCCTTCCCTTGAAGTCTCTGTATCTGTAACAAATTTGAAGGTGGAGGCATGTCAAGACTTGCCCAAACCTTTATTGGATCAAGTCGAATTCCATCTTTTGAAACTACGAATTCAAGAAATCAACCAGAGCCAACAAAAAACACACATTTGTTCGGATTGAGTCTTATCTTGTAGTGTCGACATCGTAAAAATATTTCTCTTAAATGTTGCGGATGATCAATTCGTTTTCGCAAATGAGCAGGAAAATCATCAAGATAGGGTTGAACAATTTGTTTGATGTCATGGAAGGCATAATTCATCACCCTCTGAAATGTAGCCCCTACATTCTTCAAACCAAAAGGTAGATTTTGATAAGCGAATGTGCCCCACGGACAAATAAAGGCAGTTTTTGATTGGTCCTGTGGGCGGATATTGATTTGATTGTAGCCAAAAAATCCACCCACAAATGAAAAGATTTCACATCTGGCACATTCGTCAATAATCTGGTCGATAAAGGATGTAGGATAGTTGTCCTTTGGACATGCATGGTTTACATCCCTATAATCGACACACACTCAAATTGTCCCTTTTTTTCATCACTGGAACAATATTAGATACCCAATCAATAAGAGGTATAGGGAAAATGAAGCCAACATGCAAAAGTTTTTCAACCTCTGCTTTAATGGTAGTGGCTTTCTTAGGATGAACTGATCGAAGCCGTTGTCGTACTGGTTTGACATCAGGGTACATTTTAATCTCATTTTCAACAATGCTTGAGTTGATGCCCGTCATCTCCTCATAATACCATGCAAACACATCTCAAAATTCGCAAAAAAGAGCACAATAATCATCTAGTTCCAATGGAGAACAAGATTTGCCGACATGAATGCTTTCTACAATGTTAGGCTTGGTCGAAATGTTTATAGAAATTGTTTCTTCTATGTTAGACAAATTATGCTCAGAATCTACAATATTTATAGAATTTGACAAGAAATCAATGATCGATGGGTGATTGAGTTCATTTGAATAATCTTCATTGTGATCTCAAAGGTGGGAACGATGATGATAATATTCACACGACGTCTCTCCTATCATCATTGATTGGACGATTCCTTCATCCATAGAATGTATACGTGAAAAAGGATCCGAAGAGCTGCCATATTCTAATGACCTATCTACCCATGAAATTGTTGAGTGTGGATTAGGGTTTGCCACACAAGCTCAAAAAATTGATTGTTATGTCGATTCGATGGGGCTTGGTAGCATTACCTCGCTATGACCATCACTTTCAAAGTGGTTGGAAATCTTCTTAAAATTAAAGTAGCACAGTCTTAGCGTTGCAGGTAGCTAAAAGGAGGTGCAGGACTATAAACTACACTGCCTGAGTTGGGGAGTTGTGCAATTGGAAGATGGTTTGAAGTAAGGACGTGTCACTGGGTCTACAACAACATCGTGAGATCATCCTAGGGGCCATCCAGACTGGACTGCAGGAGTTGTAGACCCACATGTCACAAGTTGGTATGGTGTCTACCATCTTGGCTATCAGCACATCAGAGGTTGCTAATATGCTACACATGAAGGCTTCTAGTGCGCTAGTGTTGCCAGATGGATCACTGTCAACAGAGAATGAGGCTGATAGTCCCACTGTCAGTGCCTTGAAGGGAGTAGGATTGAACCTGGTAGCACTCCCATGCGAAGCACTCCACCTCTTGCAGGATGGAGTAATTGTAGAGCTGAGGGCCCGCGAGCACTGCACCCTCCAAGTGATTACTGAACAGAAAATAAACAATGAGCAGATGTCCTTATAGAGGAATGTTTGTTTCCATCTCCGTCAAGGCCAAGGTGACTAGCCAAAGCAAGAATATCATACAAGTCATGGAGGAGGCCTATAGAATGGTCCCAGAACTCACCATTCTAGAGGAGGAGCTAGTCGAGGTCCACATCCATAAATTGACCACAAGGGTACGTGACACTCAGACAGAGATGACACAGGTTTAGTTGGAGATAAACTTACATATTACAGAGCTCCAGTTGAGGGCTCAACCTTCAACATCACCAGAGGTAAAGGAACAATGGGAAGCCAATGTCATAGAAGCAGTCATGGTAGTGGAGAGTTTAGTAGCAGACTACACACAATTGTTCGAACAATCGTTTGAGGTCCTAACTGGCTTGCAAGAGGACCCAAACATCCAGAGGCTAGAGATGGAAGTGCGTGAACTCCAACATTGCTATGACAAATTTAAGGGCACAACGTGGGTCGTCGCACTAACACAGAGTTTAGCCAAGTTGTAGGAAGTCAAGCAGCTGAAGGAACAGGTGGACCTAGCACTGCACAGGTAAGTAGTGCTGAAGGCATGACTAAACCCCTGACTAGAAGAAGCTTATGCAGTCACGGGAAAAATTTAAGGCAAGCTTGCGACTTTGCAAGCGATGCAACAAGAGCTTCTGGCTAACAGTGCAGGGACAGTAACCGAGAATACAATCGAATATGCAAAGCAGGTAGCAACTTTGTGCACAGCTGAAGCTGCGGTCATGAAGGTCGAGCTAGACAAGCTTCACACAAAGATCTTCATGCCTATAGAGTGACTCAAGGGCGAGTCACAATGTTTGTGTTGGGGGCCTATTGGGGGAAGTCAAAATTTTCTAATATTATTGTAAAGACTCTGCATTTTATGGTCGCAGAGCATGAAGGTGTTATGTATCACAAAGGGTAGTCCGCCCTTAGTTTTGTAAAATAAACTCAGTTGTAAGAGATCTACCCATGGTCCACGGACCATGGGATTGTATAAAAAGAGCTAAGCTCTAAGTAGTTAGAGGCATCAAACAGGAAGAGAATCATAGCTTTAGAGCAAGAAGTCTAAGTCTTGGGTTGTAGTGTAGGTAGAGGCTCTACAACTGAGTGCGCAGAGGCCTAGGGTAGAAGTCTGCAACTGAGTGCGCTGACCCTTGCAGCTGTGTGCGCAAGGTGAATAGAGTCTGTAACACTTGGAAGATATTAATAAAAGGAGTTATTCTGCAAGTTCTGTGTATTTTTTCTGTTGACGGGTTTGGATATTTTTTGTATGAATTTCCTTTATTATACTTCTATGATGCGCGAATGAATACAGTTACATTCAATAATTAAACATAATTTACAAATATCTAAATTACGTGGTGATAACTTTAAGTATTCGAAAAAAATAAGAAAATCACTTAGGGTAATTGAGGAATCTGCACGGCACATTGCCATAACAACACAAAAATAACTGAGCCCCAGGTTATGGTTGCGTGAAGGTCGATCGTATACTTTTGCGAAGGTATTGAAAGCCGAAATAGAGGGTTTGTCTTACAAGCCCTAAAGCAAGATAATCTGCATGAAGGCAGGGATAGAAGAGATCAAATGACATCACAACCATCTCAAGGTGCAGAAACTTAGTTCCAGCATCCCCCCATACTACTTCGGGTGAGACTGCGGTCCGCACTCCACAGGCTGATGCTGAAAAGGCCTGTAGTGTAGGGATTTATTTGGCTAATTAATGTTGAACATAGGTCAGGCCCCCTCGAGCCAACACCTTCAGGTGTACGTGAACATCCATAAGTCCAGCTTGTACCGGATTGCATGTAGATACCCCGCGTTCCCATGCACAAACAAGATTCACTGGATCATCTCTTACACTGACCCCAAGACAATGACCTTGAGCAGTGTCTATGGGATGAAGCTTGCAACCTTCTGGGCATGAGATTATGATGAGATGTATCAGATGACCAAGCCCATGACTATCATGACTCCACCATTCAGTTTTCCCAACAACAGAGGCCACTCCAGAGACATTCTGAAGGATTGGGTAAAGGAGCTAGCTCATTTTAGGATGACACCCAATCAAATTTATAAGATGAAGATATTGAGGAAGGCATACCAATTCTTGGTCATATTCGGATGTTGACTGAGTGGCCAAGCAAGCACTGAGACCTTCCCTCAGAGTTGGGTGGTCACGCTAGACCAACTGGCTAGAGAAGGAAGAACTGGTCTGGCATACTGACTCATCAGCTGAAGGAGCAAGTCACGAAGGCTCGACAATCACCCAATGGTATGCATGCAGAGATTTATGTCTGCTTACATTCTAGATGCAGTCTATGCCTGACATGAGTTCCTGGGTTTGGATTGGGCATGGTCACCAATGGAGACTGTTATGAACACGTATTTCAAGTTCTTGTCTGAATGCAGCTTCAGAGGAGTGATCATATGAATTTCTGACCATTTTGTCATCCCAGTGTATAGGTTGATATTCAAACAAGATCCACCCTGCATGTTAGAGGAATTGATGAAGGCATTGTTAGGCATTGTAGATTGGTATGCCTCACCATCTGGCATGTTCATCTGAGTGTTCAGTGCAGAGAAGTCTCCGCATGTTCTACCAAAGTTTGCCTTGGACATGCTTTTCATGCAGGAAGTAGCATACCACACCTCGGCAGGATTAACAACTAGATTGTAGTGGAAGAAGAAGGCACCTTGGCCCACTCTCTTGTTGCAGATTGGGTTATATGAGATTTAGAGTATCAATCAAGTAGGTGTCGAAGTAGATCAGATGAGGAAGTATCCTTTCAACTTCTAAAGCTTCAACCCGTATGATCCACATTGAATTCTGAAGGATCACTGCGTGAGAGCTCAGTTCAACTGGATCCATGGGGCTTGTCATTGGGCCAAAGAGGACTCATGGAGATATTATTACGATTCCTCCAGACCCAATGAACAAGTCGGCTTCACCATAGAGTGGTTAGTAAAGCAGCATGAAGCAGCACCATGAAGAATGCTAGCAGTAGTAGAAGCAGCAACAGAGATAGTAGAGCCAATCATATCTGTCTGCGACAAAGGGAAGAAGAATATTGTTGAACGCATGGAGGAGGAGCAAAGCTGCAAATTTCGAGCAGATCCACTTGTAGAACAAGAAGTTATGGCTATTTAGGCGAAGAGGCATCAGTGCGACAAGAGTATCGCGCGAAGGAAGAGGGATAAGAAAAGAATGGAAGAAGCAGAGAAGGAGTTGCATGAGCTAAGGGAGAAATTACTGAAAGAACAAGAGCTATGCCAACAGGAGCAGGAAGTACAACAGCAGCAGATTCAACAGAGAGTGCATCATGTGCAGATAGATGAAGCAACACCCATAGAACTAGTTGATTCATTTGAACATCTAGCATTAGGCGAACAGGGTGAACCATCGTAAGGGAAATTTTTTTCCCATGAGATAGAACAGGTGCTTGAACAATTGGATACACACATGGAGCAGTAGGAGTTGGAATAGGATACCAACCTCATGTCTCATCACAAAGAGGTCAACTCACCCACTTCATTGCATCTCGATGATGAGTAAGTCTCGAATGACCAAGGAGGCATTGAGATCCTTGTTGGTCAATCAGAAGCAGAGATGCACAACATCTCCTTTGATGAATCTCATCATAGAGTTGTGCAGTCTCAAAGAGTACTGACTCTGGAGGACCAAACATCCCCTATCCAATTTGAAAAGCAAGTGATCGTGATTGATGTGCACAAGCATCCAGCTGCATTGGTTGATGAAAATAGAGTGTATGTTGAAGCCGCTAGCTCAAGTGTTCATTTTCTCATAGCTAAGAATGAGTGAATGGCGAAGGAACTACAGGTGGCCGAATAGGGAGGAGACTTGGTGACAATGTCCGCTTGAGCTTAACTGAAGAAGGAAATACTAGATGAAGTATTTTCCTTGGACACAATTATGCGAGCATTGCACTCCAACTTTGGTACCATGCATCAAGTAGTCGTTCATCTCCATGGATGGCAGCGACGATGTGCAAGAAGAGTACGCATCTTGAAGAACATACATACTTTTGTTGATAACATGCAAGCATGGATGATGAAGTACAAGGGAGCCTCACTTCACTTGCCAAAGATGATGAAGGCCAATGCGATCAAGCTACAATCACATATCCTGAATCAAATTTGGAACTATGAAGACCTATTGCAACTCATCACTAGCATACATGCTTCCCATGAACAAGTATTCAAAAGCATGGAGGTTATAGTGCGCACTCATGTGATCCCATCACTTAGGACCCTCACCCAAGCAAAGACCAAGAAGTAGGTTCAACAGAAGATTGACTCGTACTTCGATGAGTTAATGCGCATGGACACCAGCCCAAACTTTCCTATTAGTGCAGAAATCATGCGCAAATATGTTGTTGGTCCATCCACACTAAAGCCAATGATGTGCATGCTCACAGACGAGTTGGACAGAGGAGCTCAAGCATTGTACCCATATGCTATGGAGGCAAGGTTCAGGTTTCAAACGGATGTCACAACATAACACATGGACGCTCTCAAGAACTACCAATCTTGGCATCAATATGTCACTATTGATCAACATGAGGATGTCGAGCAGTTGGAATTCTATGGTTGTCTAAGTTTGAATAATGTCTAGTTTGGCTTGTCCAAGCCATTCTTCACATGGGTACATGTGCATTGTAATGTTGAGTCATGTCAAGTGTAATTCAAGTGTCAAGAGTGGATGTAATGGTCATAGAGTAGGTGAAGAGTCATGAGGCTAGTTGAATGGTCACAAAGGGGAATGTCAAGGGTGACCCCACCCTTTGCTATAAATAGTCCCTCATAACTCGTATAGGATTTTTGTCAGCCAAGCTTCTACTAAGACTATTTTGAAGAAGGCTTGGACAATATTGTAACACGCCTTGGCTTCTCCACTGCACGAAGCCAGTACATCAGTTTGGAGGAGCAGGAAAATGTGGCTGGAGAGGCCTTAGCCTCGCAGTTTGAGTTGGATTTTTCACTGATCGCATGCTTGGTATCAAGTGTGATGGGATCGGTATGCTTCTTGGATAGTGGTGTGTCTTTTCACATGACAGGAGATCGAGATTTGTTTTCTGATATGGATGAGAAAGATCTTGGAGTGCACATCAAGATGGGCGATGATGCTAGATACAGTGCAACTGGTATCTGTACCATTTCCTTTGAGAGGGAGTCTGGTAAACCCTTTGTATTTAAGGAAGTGATGCATGTTCCAGGATTGAAAAAGAATCTTATCTTTGTGGCGATGTTAGAAGACAAGGGATATGATGTTGTCTTCAGTGAGGGAAAGGCTTTCCTGCGCAGTAAGACAACTAGAGAAACTCGAAAGATAGGGGTTCTAGTCAACCTTTATCAATTGCATGTAGATGGCTGCGCAACAATGGCATGACAGGTAGAAGGAGTGGTGAGCCGGGATGATGGCGAGCTGTGGCACCAGAGATTGGGCCACCTTCACCATAGAGCTTTGAAGATACTGCAACAGATTTCTACTGGGCTTCCTAAAGGTACTCTTGCGCAGTCAGATCAGTGCAAGGAGTGTACTTTAGGAAAATTTGTGAAAGCCACCTTTCACGAGAAGGATAGTCGTGCCACGAAGATCCTTGAGAGAATTCACACAGATGTGTGTGGACCTTTCTCAGTAGCTTCGACAGCAAAGCACAAGTACTATGTGATCTTTGTTGATGATTTCTCTCGAAAGTGATGGATCTTCTTCATGCAGAAGAAGAGCGAGACATACTCAAAGTTCTGTGAGTTCAAAGCACTGGTCGAGAAGGAATCGGGGAAGAAGGTGAAGGCTCTTAGGAGTGACAATGGTGGTGAATTCATCTCTGGCAAGTTCAAGGACTTCTGAGGCGCAGAAGGGATTCGAAGAGAGCTCATAGCTCCCCATAACCCACAGTAGAATGGGGTTGCTCAGCGGAAGAACAGAATGATCGTGGGTGCTGCACGAGCGATGTTGCATGATCATGGCCTACCCCTTCACTTGTAGGCAGAGGCATGCAATATTGCAGTATATGTGCAGAACCGTTGTCCTCACAAGATAATTGGCATGAGTACACCCGAGGAGGCTTATTCTGGTAAGAGGCTTGATATTTCCCATTTGAGGATTTTTGGTTCTCCTGTTTACATGCATGTGATGAAGGATGCCAGTAAGAAGCTGGAGCCGACCGCAGAGGTTGGGATATTTTTGGGGTACACTGATACGCCCCACAACTATCATGTGTATTTGCCAGACAATCGCAAGACTGTTGTGCGACGGGATATCAAATTTCAGGAGGAGAAAGCCATGAAGTGTTCGCTTGAGAGGGAGCCACACTTGCATGCAGATGAGGAGCTATTATTCCTAAGGATGAGCTTCAGGACGTGGATCAGCCACAGGACGAGGTTCATGGAGTGGAAGAGACCACTCATGCAGCGCCAACCATCAGAGGGCGAAAGCGCTTGACAGAAGCTGAGCGACTGACTCAAGATGCAGAGAAAGTTGTAGGACCACCTACAGCCCAACGCAGGCAGAGATAGTCACCTGATCGATACACTGGATACATGGCTCATATGAGCAAGTGTGTTGTGACTGAGCCATCCTCTTTCGAGGAAGTTGTGGAGGATCCCGCATGGGTAGACGCCGTGGTGGAAGAGTATGATTCTATTGTCAGAAACAGTGCATGGGAGATTGTTGCTAGACCGGAAGGGAAATCAGTGGTGGGTTCGAGATAGATCTACAAAGTTAAGCAAACAGCTGACGGGAGTGTGGAGAAGTACAAGGCAAGATTTGTTGCCTGAGGCTTTTCACAGATAGAGGGGATCGATTATGAGGAGACCTTTGCACCTGTCGCAAGGTATTCTTCCATATGGACGGTTCTTGCTCTCTCAGCGCAGATGGGATGGCACATTCATCAGATGGATGTGAAGACTGTGTTCCTCAACGGAGTCATTGAGGAGGAGGTGTACATTAAGCAGCCCGAAGGCTTTGAGGTCTTCAGTAGCGAGTTGCATGTGTGCAGGCTCAAGAGAGCGCTGTATGGGTTGAAGCAAGCACCATGTGCTTGGTACACACGGATAGAC